>PVJX010011841.1:0-52288 GCA_004027295.1 Dolichotis patagonum | reverse complement strand
CATCAGGGATGACAAATTTAAACACATGTTATGCAACTAGACACTGGCCAGAATTACTAAACTATATTTTTTATAAGACTGTCATAGTTTATGTCGGTGGCCCCCAGGCCTCATGTATTTGCATTGTACATTTGTGACTGGTTCATTGTCTAGTGCTTGGATTGATGGTGTCAGTGCTACACCCTCCTAGGGGGTGGAGCCAGGATGTGATGTAATGGCAGGAAGAAGGTGTGTCTCTCTCTCTTTTGCAAGTTTCCGCTTGCGGTTTGCAGCTGCCATGAACTGTGGCCCCGCCATGCCACCCTGCCTTGGAGCCAACTGAGTATGGACTGAAACCTCCAAAAACTGTAAGAAATAAACCTTTCCTTTCCCAACTTTGGGCATCAGGTATTTTGTCTCAGCGATGAGTGAAAAGTAACTAAGACAAAGACCAATAACACCAAGTGTTGATTAGGATAGTGAATAACTAAAATTCTCAGACACTACTCGGAATGAGAATGTATAGAATCGCCTTGGGAAGCAGTTGATGGCATGCACCTATTAAAAATGAACCTCAACACCCTTGCTAATCTTATGTTTCCACTCCTAGAAAGGAATATACATATGCCATCAATATCCTTTCCAATCTTACATTTTCACTCCTAGAAAACAATTATACATATGCCCAAAATATGTGTACAAAAATATCAAAATCAGGATTATTCATAATAGCCTATAACTGAAAACTATCCCTATGGTCCTCAACAGCAGAGTGGATAATTTGTGGCACATTTTATACAATAAAGTACTACATAGCAATGAAAACAAACAGACTATTGTTTTACAACACAAGATCTCACAAGCACAGAATTAAAATTTTGTCTAATCAAAAGAACACAAAAATATGCATGTGTCTTGATTTCATTTTTATAGAAGGAAAATCAGACAAAGCAGATCTCTGATGACAGAAAGGAGGGCAGTAACAAGTTGGAGGAGGTGAATGGAGGATGACTTGGGGAAGTCAGAAGGGGGCTTTGCAGGTACTAGGATGTGCTCTCAGCCTGGGTGGCAATCATGTGAGCATATTAACTCTGAATTAATTCACCAAGCCATACTCATATGAACTGGGTGCTTATCTTTCTGAATGACATGCTTGAATTAAAATATCTAACTTTTTAAAAAGTTATCCCACTCCGATCTATCACAGGTGAGCCTACCCAACCTGAAGGTGCACCTAACCCTTAAGATACACAAATTATCTCAGAAAAAAAAAATGAAGATAGAAAGACAAAAAAACTCATTTTTAAAGTCTAGTATAATTCCAATGACAAGGGTTGGGATATAGCTCAGCAGCATAGCTCCTGCCTGGCAAGCATAAGGTCTTGAGCTCAATCCCCAGTACCGAAAAAGAAAGAAGGAAAAGAAAAGAAAAAAGAAAGAGAAAAAATAATTCTAATGACAAAACCTCACAAGAAAATTATAAGAAATCTCACATATGAACTAGATGTACAATTCTAGAGAATGCACTAGCAAATCAAATCCAGCTATGTAATACAAGAACGTATCTCATGACCAATATATTAGTCAGCTCTCTCATCCCTGAAACACAATATACAAAATTCACAATTTAAAGAAAGAGGCTTATTTTGGTTTGTGGTTTTAGAGGGGCTCGTTCGTAGTTAGCAGATTCCAAGGCAAAGAGGACATGGTAGATTATCATGGCCGAAGAAAGCGGCTCAAGTCATGATGGCCAGGAAGCAGAGTAACGGAAGGAAGAAGGACAAAAATGTACTCAACCCTGGTCATACCCCTGACTCACTTCTTCAGGCCAGACCCCACCTTCTAAAGTAAAACTTAGGGAGGACATTCTAGATCTAAACCATACCCCAAATAAGATTTATTTCAGATATATAAAAATGATTCAGCAGTGGGATTGTAAGGTATACAATCATATGATGAGAAAAAAAATAACATTTTCAAACTAGGAATACAGGGAAACCATCTTCAATTTATATGGGTTTTACACCAGCTGTGGTGAGAGCCTTTGAAATCTCACTCATTAACATGAAGGGCAAAAGAGGTTCTGCCTACACTGATGTTAACTCAGTCTTCTATTGGAGGTCCAGACCAATTCAGTATGCAAAAAAAGAGTAAGGCAGAAATATTGAAAGGAAAGGACAGAACTGTCAGTACATGCAGATTACACTACTAGCTACATGGAAAATCTCAGTGTTTTTAAATTACTAGAATCAATATATATCAGATCGTGCTAGATATAAGATCGATGTATAACAATCAATTGCTTCCTTATTAACCAGCAATAACCAATTAAAAATAAAATACCATTTACTATGGAAAAAATTTAAATACCTAGCTTCATACTTAATATTATATTTAGTACTATACTTAATAAGGAATATATAGACACTGTATGCTAAAATTGTAATTCTTTACTGAAGAATAGTAATATATAATTGATAAAAAGAGATATTTGTGCTATGGTAAAAATGTTCTATTTTATGGTCAATTTCTAAAATAAATTCATGAAAATTTTGAGTCTCAATGAAAACTGCAATGTAACTTTTAGTCTCTTCACAAACTGATTCTACAATTAATCTAGCAAAATACATAAATATAAACACATTTTTGTGCCTTTTTTTTTATCCAGAGCACTACTGCAGTAGAAGCTTCCCAAAGGACTAGAGTTAGACCTGGCAAGCGACTTGGTTGATAGAAAAAGTTAAAAGCATGGAAAGTAATAAATGTTACATATCTGCTTTTGACATTTAACTTAGAACATATATAATCATATTCAGTCACCAATTTTGATATTGAGTCAAAATCTTTTTTAGTCTTCAGATCTGATGATTGTAATTCTCCACAGCACATACAATTATCAGTTTCCAGGTTTAAGGTAGAGTAAGAATTTAAGCAATATACATGCCAACTTCTAGATTTTATTGATTTTTTTCTTCCTGTCCTTCCCAATTGTCTCAACCACTTTTAACTAAATAATAGTTTTTAAAAATAACCCTTTCATTGGTTCTTTCAAAATCATTCAATTTCACTTTGATAGAAACAAAAACTCTTTTTTTAACCACTCAAGGTTTATTGAGTTAACCAATAGTTAGGTAATGCAATCACAATAAGAAATACAACTGTTGTCCTGAGATTTGGGAACAAACAGAACCAACTGCTTACTGTGATTTTTTATACCTTTCACCATAGAAATATTGATGCATTGGATTAGCTCATGCTGCCCCAGACCCAGCTAAAGGTGTTTCCTTAGTATACAGTAAATGCACCTCATTACCTTTCCAATATCCACAATTAATCAAATTCCAAATTTGTCCCTGAGAGTCTTGAGTCAGGGGGTGAGGACCTGTAGATACTAAAGTATAGTTAATGCTTGTTATGTGAGAGACGTGCTGCTGACAGTTATATATATTTTCTCATCTGATGCAGATGGAATATGTTACAAATTGGAACTCAGGAAATGTGAATTGCTGTTATGGAGTGGCAATCTGAGAAGTCCCCACTGAAAGTGAACTTTGATGATTGAAATGTGGCAAACTGAGAGGCCAACTGTGGATAGTGTGGTAAAAGCTATAACAAAAGATTGGAGGGAGGGCTATTTCCATTCTCAAATTTTCTTCCTCCCAAATGATGAAAATAGAAAAACAGTTGGTGTCAGGTTACGAACTACTTGATAAGGAGTTTTTGTGTGTGGTGGAAGGTAGGAGGAGGGGAGGAGAAATGGCTCATCTTACAGATTTCACATCTAGGTGGAAAATGAATTTCCATCACTCCCTCATGCTAGCTCTTCCATGCGCAACAAACACAGATAAAACATAGACATTGCAGGTCATTTTGTGGATGGAGAAAAACCAAATGTGCACAGTTCTTTAAGCATACTGGATACAAGCACCATGTCCATTTAATACATTTTTAAGCAGTGTCTTAGTCACTTTCCTTGTTGCTGGGACAAAATACCCAAACCATGCTACTTTGAGGAGAGGAAGTTTATTCTGGCTCACATTTCAGTTGATTGGCCCCAAGGCAGGAAGCCATGATGGAAGGGTATAGCGCAGGAAAGCTGCTTGCCTCATGGTGCAGTCAGTGGAGCAGAAAGTCAAAGGAGGAGCTGGGAGAGGAGATACCCTCCAGGTCACACCCACAGAGACCTGCTTTCCCGACCAGTCCCTACCTCCTAACAGCAAATTAACTTTTACTAATGGGTACCAGGGATTGAACTCACAACTGCATGCTTGCAAGGCTGGTGCTTATGCCACTGAGCTAAATCCCCAGCCCCCAGCAAATTAACTTTAATGCCACTACGATCCAATCATCTTTGGAAGGTCCTGCCTATGATCGTCTGAGGCTTTAAAGGAACATCTAGATATTAGCCATACTAGGAAGTGTCCCTGGCTAAGAATCTGAGGACATTTAGGCATTCCTGAGAAATTAAGAGTGGTCAAAAAGAAACAGTGCTCATTTTGGAGAGACAAAATTGAGGACCACAAATTCAATATCCTGCCAAGGACACAAATCTGCCTAGAATACTGCCAAGGTGAAGACACTCACTGAGGGCATACCCAGAAACCAATGACTCATGAACCGCTCTGGAGAGGGTTGTCAGGGCTGCTCCTTCACAACTCCCTCATATCACTTATGTAAGTGTCCACTTTGCTTATTGGTGTCCACTTTGCTTATTGGTGTCCACTTTGCTTATTGGTGACATTACCCATTATCTAGGGCCATGAGAAATCCAAAAAAGTCTCAAAGGAGAGCCTATGTAGTGATTAGCAATGAAAAACAGATGAGGCTCCCAGCCTATTCCTGCTACTACCCCTTGAAGGCTTAGAAACTACCAGTATCATCACAGAAGAACTCTGACAACGCATCTCTAAGATGCCTTCTGAATCATTTTTTTTTAGGTTCAGCATCATCAAATAATTTATTTGGAATCAGAATTGAAAGAACATTGGACAGTTGTGAAATGTATGTTTATTCTGATACTTATTAATTATACAATAAATCCATGGCAAACTACCAGATCAATTTGACAGTATTTGTTCAAGCCTGAAGTTTGTCGATGACTTCAAATTTGGGATCTTCAAATTTGAAGGTAGAGAATGTGTTCATGTCTGCTTTCCCATACATTTGCTTCAGCTTAAAAAACTCTCTCTCCAGATCTTGCTGATACTCCAACAGGTCCTCCAGATGTCTGTCGCTTTGACTTTTATTCTCTAATCTTGTCCACGAAGAGTTTCTGTGCAGGATCGGGTTCCTTATTAAAGGCCACGGCTGTAACACCAACGTTCCTTCACAAATGGATGGAGTCTGCCGACTAGACAACAGAGAGCCTGCAGAGCCTCTGAAGAATCATGATGATTCTGCAGTACTGATAGGAAGCGTCTGTGAGCCTGCCACCGGACAGCTCTAGGTGAGACAGAAGGCAAAGAGGAGGAGGAAGTGGAGGGTAAGTGCTTCCGGGTCCCCTGGCAAAGATTCCGCCATCTTTCCTCCGCCTAATTTGACACGCACTTTTTCATTTTGGGCACACTGCTCTGTACGCATGCGCACGTCAGCTTTTTTAGTCCCTTAGTTCAAGCTCCACTCAGAGTCAGTGTCCGGTTTCTTGGGGATGTTGAGTGTAAATGGAGAGGCACCGCACGTGGAGCCCGTGCTGCTGCCTTTACAGGGCGGGTTCTGGAGCCCGTGAGTGCAGCCTCGGAGGGGAGGGAGCGCGGGCCCCCTCGGGGCCTCCTTCCGGGGCACTTCTAAATCTTTTAAAGATATAATTTCAGACATTTAGAGAAATTATGAAAACAGTACAAAGCATTCATGCGTCTCTTAGTCCAGTGTCATTAAAGGCTACCATTTCACCATGTTCACTTCTTTTTCTGTTGCCTGTGAGCAGATTGCAGATATGATGCCTGTTGTACTCAGGGGTTGTACACAGAGCAATTAGAATCAGGACATGGAGTTTATAATATTATTTTTATGATAGTCACCCAGAGTTAACGCAAGATAATGCAGGAAATCTATCCTCGACATTAAAACATAGAATATTTAGCCAAAGGCCTGAATCCCACAGCAATGTCCCACATGAGTCCAGATGAAAACCCAGAGCTCATGACAATGTCTCCCACAAGTCTAGCTGGAGGTCTAGAGCCCACAAGAAGGACTCACGCCAGTCTCTTTTTATGGATATGTGCTGGGAAGGCCCAAAGGTCAGTGGTAGAAGCTAGGAAGTCTATGCCAGCAGGGTGAAAGAGCTGTGCTGATAGGTCTAGGGTTCTATACTAAAGCTGAAAAGTCACACTCACAACAAAGACCAGGGCTGTCCTGAAAAGCACTACGGCCATCCTCAGCAACATGGAGGCCCCAAACTCCTCTGACAACAAGCACAGTTGAGTACATGCCAGGAAGCCAGTGTGACGAGTTCATCCTGGAGACCAAGCAGCACACGTCTTCCTCGCTGGAGCCAGGAAGTAATGCTCAATGCAAGGACCAGAGCTTCTCCAGGAGAACCAATGGCTCAAACAGCAACTTGTAGGAGAACTCACAATGCCTCAACACATCAACGCGTCTCCCTTCTTTGCCAAGTCCCTATTTATGCTGGCAACTTTCCTCAGGTGAAACATCTATGCTCAGCACCATGCTGATGCAATCCAGCTGTCATTAAGTTGACCACCAGTTTTTAATCCATAACAATGCCACTTCACTCCTCAGGTGGTCTTTCCTTGCATAAAATCAAGACAGTCTCTGATGCTATTGCCATATCATCACAAAAATCAAGAAATAGACACTGACAACAATACTACTATCTAAACTGCAGCCTTTGTAAGAATTTTGTGAATTTTCTAATAATGTCTTTATTGTAAAAAAATTTAGGTTAGTATTGTATTCATTTATCCTCTCTGATACAGCCCTTCCTTACTCTGGAGCAGTTGCTCAGCCCATCTTATGCTATGGACATGTTCTAAAACAATCCAGTTCTTTTGTAAAATATCCTCCAGTTGGGATTATGTCTCATTGTGATTTAGAACATGCATTTTTGAGTCAGGAACACCATGAAAATAATGTGCTAGATCAGTGTATATTATATAATATAGTATATCATATCAACATATGTGTGTGTGCTCATCGGTTCTTATTTTTAGTGAGCTATATTTGTTTACTAATTTTTATTTTCATACTCAAATTGTCCTAATACTTTAGAGCATTTTTTCACAGTGATAAAATACTGGGAATTGAATACAGGACATTTGCATCCTCACTCATTTTTTAATTTTTCAGACCAGGGCTAGCTAAGACCACGCTCAAAGTTGTGATCCTATTGTTTCAAATTCCCAGGTTACTGGGATTACAGATGTGCGCCCCCATGCCTGGATTCTGAGATATTCTTTAATATTGTATGGGAAGAGAAGGCTGAATATTATCTGCTTGTGAACACACTTGAAAATTGTAGAGGGTGATGTTTAAATTGTAAATCAAATATTGAATACTGCCTAAAACTCACCAAAGACAGAGAAGTATGGTTACATAATCAATCCTTTGAAAAAAGGACTAATTGCTTTTAACTTTCATGTCTGTGTGGGCTAGAGAAAAAAACAGGCATTTGCAGACCCTTGAGGGCTGCTAAATTCATGAATTGTAGACACCTTCCTAATAGACAGGAGGTTTTGAATTTCCTCTCTTTCATGCAGGTCTTATCTGAATGGTATTTATTTAACCTTTTCCACAAGCTCAGTCTGACCAACCGTGTGGCTCGTCCACTCTCAAGTTTATTCTGACCATATTCAGTTGGATTCACCATTCTCTCACTCCTTACCCCATTTCTCCACTACACCCTTTTCCAACTAGCAGGAAACAAAGCTGCTAGCTGTCATTGTGATGCTGAAAGAATTATTTGGAAATAGTTACTGAAGGCATTTAGAATGACATTCACAACTGTAGGGGCTTGTTCATGCAAAGACAATAAACAAGCACCATTTCACTGGTTAGGAGAGCCCAAATGGAACCTGCAAATTGTATGTTACAAACTCAAACTGTATGTCCTTTGTGCTGTTGTGAGGAAGTATCAGTCATTCTCCACTCTGACCCCAGGCTTTACGTTTGGATAAACCTACACATATATTAGTTCAAACTGATAAGGAACTGCTTTCTTCTTAAACTGGGCTGCACTGGGGAAATAACAGGATGTCTGAAAAATAGCTTGGGAAAAAATTAATGTCTTTCCCACAGTGTAACTATGTGATTGGTTTAGTATCTTTAGACTGAGGCAAGGGACAGTTGCTCTTAGAAGCTGGAATGACCTGCATTTTTTGCACTGTCTGGATAGAATGAAGAGGTGGGTACATGGGAGGGAACAGCCTCTTTCCCACTGGTCACCCCTGGAAACTCAGCAAAATAACCTGGCATTACAGGAATCTGCCCCATGGGCTTTGCACTGGCCATGGAAGCCTGCACTTTAGTGGTGGCATTTAGATGTTCCTCTGAAATGCTAATGAAGATCTTATTTCAGAACTGCTGACAAAGTTCTCAGGCTTGTTAATGTATCACTCCCTCTGAAGGCCAGAGAAGACAACACTAACAAATGGCTCGAAGTACCCAAAAAGGAGCCATGGCTTTCGCTGAAAGAGTTCCTGGGAAGACAGTTTCCAGCTCTCCTGGGTGCACCGTTCTGCTCACCCAGTTCTCTGGCAGGCAGTGCTTTCTGTGTGCTTCATCTAACCTACATCCCTCCTGCTGATTTTAACCTCATTTCCAGCTCATTGCCCGACTCAAAATAAGTATCCACGCTCTTTCTCTCCTTTTATGTTATTCCTCTCCTCTTGGAGTAAGGAAGAAGTAAAGGAGAGAAAGAAGTTCGGTGGTAAAGAGGACATGGAAACTGACATTTGTCAAGTGCTGCCAGTGCCAGTATCTTAATGTGGTCAACTTGTTTAATCCTCATAACAAGTGAGCTAAGGCTAAAGAAATCAAGGTTTGGATAAATAAGCGGTTTGTGAGAACTCTTCACTTTAACTCTCTCACTGTTTATTGAGCTTCCCTGATGAGCCAGAAGGACTGGCTTGGTCATGGGTTTTATATATGACTTTCAACAAAGTGTGCAACTTATCTAGCCCTGTTTTCTCAACAATGAGATAGGAATTTATGTATATGTGTATGTATGTAGATTGATAGGCAGAAAGATCATTATGTGTGTGAAATACACAAATATAAGCAAATTCCTACTTTATTGTTGAGAAAACAGGATCAGAGAAATTACATGTCTTGCTGAAAATCATGCACAAAAGCTTTTCTGGAAAAGATAAAGTGAGATATGGCTATCTCTGTGGTTTCTCTGACCTAAATGAATCTACCTGTTGCACTGATTGCAGCAGAATTCTCTTCATCAGCTTCTACTTCACTGACTCCCAGATGCAGCAAAGGTGTTCGCTTTCATTGCTATAATGAAATATAGTACTTGAGAAAATCAACTGGAAAAAAAGAAAAGATTTGTTTTAGCTCACAGTGGTGGAGGTTTCGGTATGTGGTCATTGACCTTGTTGCTTTTGGGTCTGTGGTAAGGCAGCACAGCATGGTGGGAGCAAGAGCAAAACTATTCCTTTGATGGCCAGAAAGTAAAACAGAGAGAGGGAATAGAAGAGTTGAGGTCCTGGGATTTTCTGTCTTCTTTGAGGGCATACCCACTGGACCTAACTTCTTCCCTGAGTCTCACCTCCTAAAGGTCTATTATTTCCCAGTAGCACTTTGGATTGACTACAAAGTCTTTTAACACATGGGCTTTTAGGGGACACTTAGGACCCAAGTGACACACTGACATTCCCCTGTGTGTCTGTGAAGTACAGAGACTCATGCTGGTGGTACCTGGCAAGCTGGTGGCCACTAGCCCAGCTTTAGTGTGGCTGCACATCTTCTTCCTTGTGTAGGGTTCACTTGTCAGGAGTCATCTTTATTTGTTCTCAAACTGATTCATGCTAGTTGTACATGTTATGGTAATTTATACAACTGAATTAGATATTATGCAAGCCAATGAAATGTGAGGACAAAAGGTTTTCATTTATGTAAAAGCTAATTTGAATAGTTTCAAAGGACCCAATAAATGTGAAGGAAAGTTGAATAAAGTAATTGTAAAAGACCAGGAAGTAGATTATAAAGCTACAGAAGAACTCTGCAGTCAGATTTATTCTGAGGTATGTCTTTAACTTCTTATACTTAAAAGAAAACAGGAAATTATAGATGATGCTCAAAGGGTGTGGTTTACACAAGAACGGTGACAAAAAAAAAAAAAAAAAAGCCCTGCTTTGGCATGAAGAGATTCACATGGGGATGTGTGTACACGCATACCTATGTCTTTTGTGTTAAAGTTAAATGTTGATAGTGTGAATTTTTTTACCATTCCTCTCCAGGAGATGGAAACTTTGGTGAAGGTAATGACATTTTGTTATTCCCATCAGAACCAGCTACACAGAATGTGTAGAGCTGAGGGCAGAATGCGAGCATGGAGCTCCTTGTTCAAACTGGGTTGGAGAGTTCAAGTTGGTGAGACCACAGATTTAGACCACGTGCCAGATGTGTCTAGGCAATGTCCAGGTCGCACCCATGGAGCCCACTGGAATCCTCTCTCCCAGCGCAGGATGTGCCAAGTGGCAGGCAAATCCTTCATTCCACACAATATAGGGAGAGCTGGGCTCTTTTCTACACTCCAGAAATAGAGTGGGGACCAAAAAGACAGAGGTCTTGGCCTTGGAGAGCACCCCTTCTATTGACAATGTTAGGGGCCAAGAAGACAAAAAATAAACTATAAATTGTGCAAGTGTCACTTTATATGGTTTTAAGTGGTATGAAGATAAACAAAGCAAAGAAAAGGAAAAAGGAGTGAGGAAGTCAAGAAACATTTGTTAAATGTGATGAATTTCTAACTTAAACTCAAAAGGGAGTAAAATGGCAAAATATAATTAGAAATGGACCCACAGAAAATAGAAATATCAGCAAAAATCAAAACCAGAGAGAGAAAGGAGAAAGTGGCATGCAAGTTCCAAATTTGGTTCTGAGCTTCCTGGTAATCAAAGCAAAACACAAGTGATAATCAGTTATATAATTCTTATCATCAAACAAGGATACAGACCTGGTTCCTAAGAACAAAAACAGAGACTGAGTTTTATCTGTTCCATCCTTACAAGAACCAAGTGAGATTGCAGCTGTGAAAATAACTTAAATAAACATAAGATTTGCTGGAAGGCATTCACATCAGAATTCTTTCATAGGATAAAGAGAAAAAATTTTCATTGTAACCTCTTTGTTTTTCTTGGAGAAATGCTAAGTAAATTCATCTTCCAAGGCAAAGAAATATTCAAATCGGTCAACGTTTAAAGACTGAAATGCAACAATCATTTATTCTCACAAAAAAAAACATTTCAACCAGCCTGTGCAAGTCCCGCCAATCTCCCTTTCTGACCCTCTGTGGAGTAAGGGGAGCTCCCAGGCAGGCAGCAAGAGCACTGGGTAATCATGGGTCCTGCTTTGCCTGCTCCACTGTAGTGGAGGCCTCTTTAATACCCTTAGTAGGTCCTGCCCAAGGCACTTCCTCCTCAGGAAGGAGACCAGGAGTCCAGAACTGATGCCTAAGAGAGTTGAAAGGGCTCCATACCCTCTGTGTTCCTTCTTTTCCTTCCCTACCTCCTTTCTTTCTCTCTTGCTCCGTATCTCTTAAGGCGTTTTCTTTGTTTTCTGTTTTCTTCACCACCACACCCTTGATTTAAGGGAGTTCAATTCATTCCTAGTTTCACAGAAGCAGTTCAGCAGGAAAGATGTCAGATCAAGGAAGACAAGCTGAGCTGAGAACACCGCCTGGTCGGATCTGCAACCTTGTGATTGTGTTTCTGTCCCACACACTGACAAACCAGAGATCAGAGAGACATAGTTTGATGGGTAACAAAAAAGTAGCAGCTACTCTAACGGATTGTCTTTTGTCTAGATGGAAAAAAGAAAAAGAGAGAGAAAGAAAAAAAAAAGTATCACCACCAACCCAACCATCTCATTAGATCAGAAACATTTTAAGACCCCCAGAGGGAAGGGGCCCAAAGCCTTATAATTTTCTTTAATTTTTTTATTTCATGAAAAAAAATTTCATAATCAACTAATAAAAGAATAACAGTTTTTACACTGTGTATTGTTATCTTCAAAATAATTACTTTGGGCACAAGACATAAACCAAAAATATTCTTACAAAAGAGAAACAAACAATAGCACTAATCTTTCTTTTCAAGGAAAAAGATAAACTAGTGGCACTTATAAATGAAATCAATTAGCACATTTATTGAAATATTTTTAAAACAATGGAATTTGGGGAATTATTTGAAATATTTTTAAAACAATGGAATTTGAGGAATTATTTGAAATATTTTTAAAACAATGGAATTTGGGGAAGTATTTGAACTTCTCCTTATTTCTTATTTATCTCTCTTCTACTTTGCTCTTCATGTTTCTCATATAAGAGAAACCAGGCAATATTTGAGGTTGTGTGTTTGACTTATTTCACTTAACACTGTACTCTCAAATTGCATCTCTTATCCTAGGAATGCTTCAGGTTTATCTGTCTTTATGACAGTATTCCATTGTGTGTAAATACCACATTTTCCTTATCCATTCATCTGTTGATGGACATATACAGTTTTCAAGATTCAGCTATTATAAATTGTGATGCTCTAAATATAAATAAGATGTATCCCTGTGATGAGGTGATTTAAATCTTTTGGGAAGATCCCTAGAAGAGGGAAAGCTGGGTCAAATGAAATTTTTAGTTTTAGTTTTTTGAGGACTCTCCACATTGATTTCTATAGTGGTTGTACCAGTTTACATTCCTAGCACCAATGAAAAAATATTCATCATCACTGGTTACTGGGGAAATGCAAATTGAAACTACATTGAGATACCATCTTACCCAAGGAAGAATGACTATGATCTAAAAATCTAATAACAAATGCTAGTAAGGGGCTGGGGATTTATCTCAGGGGCACAGCACTTTCCTGGCAAGGGTGAGGTTCTGAGTTCAATTCCTGATACCACCAAAAAAACAAAAAATGCTGGTGAGGATATGCAGGAAAAGGAACTCTTTTTAAATTTAAATTTATTTTTAACTGATACATAAAAACAAAAACTGTACATATTTATGGGGGCATATGATGTTTCCAGACATATTCACACTGTATGATATTCAAATTGGAGTAAATGCTACTTATCACCTTCAGTCTATCATTCCTTAATAATGGAAACATCCAAAGTCCTTTCTGCTAGCATAATGGAATGTACAGTATGGTATCATTTCCTACAGTCATGCTATAGTGCAGCATGCCAGAGTTCCATGTGTGTGTGCACCTGTATTTTGATACTGAGTTACACTCCCAGCCCTAGAATTTCTTACTAAGCATTTTTTTCGTGTCTACAATTTTATTTTTCCCAATGTAATCCATTTAAATACTTATTGGTATATGTTTGTAATACATAATAATTGCATTCATTTTGGGGAATTGGTGCACATGTATTTGTATATATCATATCTTGATCATTTCCATTCCTTTCCCCTGCACCCTACCCCCAGAGCTATTTTAAATGATGAACCTCCAGATTCCCTCTGCTTTTTGTTTGAGGTTCTTCTATTTCCAAACTTCAACCTGTGGAGACCAGCTCAACCAAAGAGAGAAAAATCTGAGCATTTCCACAACAATATCACCAGAACATGAGTCTAGTGTTGTGTGAATTGCCCCATGAAAATTATATGGGAAGGACCAACCATGGCTCTTGGCGTTAGCAACTGACCCAGGCCCCCTGAGGGACACCTACTTGGGTATCAGAAACCTCTTTATGAGAACAGAGCTGACCTCCAGGTTTCTGTTTTGGGGCTTGCATTAGTAAGTATAACTCTATTCACCCAGGCTATGTCTGGAACCAGCCAGAACTGAACAATGGCTCTTTGAGGCACCCTTCAGGTGTTCTCTGAGACTCTGGGCTGTGACATGTGCAATTGTGTCTCTTTCTTTCTTCTCTACCAGGAGGTACCTGGCAACTGCTTTTCAGGGACTTGCATCATGAGCACCCAAGCAAGGCAAGGATTTAGGTAGCAGCACGCTCACACCTGCACCCCAGGAGATCTCCTAGCTATTGAGTCATAAGGAATCTCAATCTGTCTCTGTCTCTGTCTGTCTTTGTCTCTCTCTGTTTCCCTCTCTCACTTTGTCTGTCTGTCTCTATCTCTCTCTGTCTCTGTCTTTGTTTCTGTCTGTCTCTGTCTCTTTCTTCCTGTCTCTCTGTCTCTCTGTCTTTCTGATTCTCCCCCCCTCTCTCCCTCTCCCTCTCCCTCTCTCCCTCTCTTCCTTTCCCTGTCTCATGCCCTCTGATCTTTCCATCTTCCTGCACATGGCTGTGATCCTTTTGGAAATCATGACTCTCAGTCAGGAGCAGGAGCCAACACGCACAGGGGATCTGTTCTCTGTTCTGTCCTAGGCTTCTGCTTGTGGTATCCATTCAGGGTCAGCCCCTCACTCTGCCATGTCTGCTGAAGAATTTGTAAATGTTGCAGATTGTTTTCACTATGGAATGTCTTCACTGAGCCATCTCATGTTTCCTTACTCTTCCTCCTTCATTTATCTCCAAATCTTTTCAATTTCACCATGAATCCCTTTTCTTCCATATCTGTTGCTGTTCTATGGACTAAGTCATCATTATTGTCTACCTTATTTATTACAATAGCCTAGTAAATTTCTCTTTACCTGGCTCTCTTTCCTAATCTATCCTCAACCTTGCCAACAGAATTATCTTTCTTCTCTTCTAATGCAGATGCTCCTGATTTACAGTGCGGTTACATCCCAATAAACCTGCATTAAATTGAGCATGTGTTAAATTGAAAACACATTTTATTATACCTAACCTACCTAATGTCCTAGCTTAGCCCATCTCACTTTACACATGCTCAGAACACTCACGTTAACTTGTAGTTGGGGTAAAAATCAATGAACACAAAGCCCATTTTATGATAAAGGGTTGGCTATTTCATGTAATTTGTTGAATACCTGTATTCAACAAATGCTGGTGATGCAGTACGCTGTATAAAATGGTAAGTCACTGTTCACCATGGTGATTCCAGGGCTGACGGAACCCGAGTCTACTGCTGCTGCCTTGCACCCTAAAGAGGCATTGCACTGCATGTTACTGCCTAGGAAAAGGTCAAAATTCAGAATATAGTTTCTACTGAATACATACCACTTTCATGCCACATAAAGTAGAAAGTGCGTGAATGAGCCATCATGAGTTGAAGGCCGGCTGTCTCATATTTAGGACCGTAACTTCTGTAAGTCAGAATTTCTCTGCAGGGCACTGCTGCTTCGGAGGTGACCCACCTTTGGTGGGGGCTGTCCTGTGCACTGTAGACGCAGCAGCATCTGCCCAGCTGTGGGATGTGAATGTGGTGGAATGCCTCAGACACTGCTGCTTGTCCCCTAGGAGACACAGTGTCCCTAACTGTGAACCGTGGCTTTCGGTACTCCCTGGCTGTCAAATTTTATTAAGTAGGATTTTACATTTTGTTCTGTCTAAATATTTGTTCACTTCTATTCTTTTCCTTTGACCCATGAGTCATTACAAATGTTTTATGTTTTATCCCATAATTTCATTGTTGTTGCATTTGTCACTAAAGTTACCATTTTGTTCATTTCTATTCTAATTAGATTTTGCAAGAGAAGGTGAAGTACACAGTATATTTTTTAAATTGGTTAAGAATGCTTACTACCTTGTCAACTTTTGTAAGTATTTTTATGCATTTGGAAAAAGGTAGTCATTAATTATTGGGTGCAAGATTCTATATAAATCTATATTTCATCATTTGACTCATAAATTTATGCAAATTTTTATACCACTTGATCTTTCAATTACTAAAAAGGTATGTTTTTTAAGTTTTCTATAAAGAAATCAAATCTTCCTTGGAATTCAGTCAGTTTTTGTTCCATATGTTTTGAAGGTCTAGAATAGATACAATACAAATTTGGGTTTTTATGTATCCCTGATAAATTGTTCTTTTTATCATTATGTAATAATCACCTTTTCCCGTTAATGGCATTTATTTTGTTATAGTTATAGCCACAAAACTTTATTTTAATTAGTATATTTCTGGTATATCTCTTAACATTTTTGTATTCTTCCAATTTCTTAGCTATGTACTTTTTTAAATAGCATAATACATTTTGTTTCTACCTTTTAAAAAAATTGAATCTGACAATTACTTTTAAACTAATGAGTCTATTTACTTAAATTTATTGTTTCCTGATATATTTATGTTTATTCTGCCACTTCTTTTTGTACTGTTTGCTGTGCTTTTCAATTCCTTTTTATCCTCCTTTCCTATCTTCTTTTGGATTGATCAAGTTTATTTTTTTCTCTCTACTAATTTAGAAATTGCATGTTCTATTTTTTAAGTAGTTAATCTTTTGCCAAAGACGTTTGACCAAATGTCTGAAGGTAGTGTTGATACTTCCTTTACAAGAAACAGAGAGAAAATTTAGAAATTTTAACCCAATTCACATTATTGCCATCTAACATTTTTATAGTCCCACTTTATTTTCATACTCTTTCAATTTTATTAGTATTATCATTATTGTCTTTGAACAGTTAATGTGATTTTTGCTTTGCCTTGTTGTTCACTAACTTCTTTGCTATTTTTCTTGCCTCTTATTTCCCCCTGAGTTCAATTATTTTTATCTGAGATAATATTCTTGAAATTTTTGCCAGAAGTATCCTTGAATAATAAATTCTCTTGGTAACTTATTTTAACATGTCTTCATTTCCCTTTATTTTAAAAGTGATGGCTAAAAGAGGTGAAAATAACCCTTCTGGACTTCCTCCCGCACTTTGGAGAAGTCAGTTACCAGTCTGATGGTTTCTTTGTGGAAACTCATGTTTCTTTGTTTTTAAGGTCTATTTGTTTTTTGGCTTTTATGAGTTTTTCTATGATGTTATTTGGTACTGATTTCATTTTGCTTATCTTTCTTAGGACTCATTTCCTGCCTCTGAAGATTCATTTCTTTCATAGATTCTGGAAAGTTCTTGGTCATCTTCTCGTTGGTTGTTTCCTCTCCTTGTTCTCTTAATGTTCTTCTTCTGAAATTCCTGTTAGTCATATGTTTACCATCATTCTATCCTCATGACTGTTAATTTTGTTTTTGTATTTCATATCTTTTTACATCTCTACTGTACGTTGGGCAGTTTCTCCAAATTTACCAGTTTTTAAACTCTACTTCAGTAATGTTTAACCAATGGCAGTAACCACATGAGTTTACTTTTCTAAGTTTCACATATTTTCTTAAATCCATCTGGGTTTTTTCATAGTTTCTTATGATTCGTAAATGTTTTCCATTTTTCTTTTAGCCAATTTTTTAAAAAACACTAATTTATAGTGTCTCTCAAATCTTTCTTTTTTTCTTTCTTTCTTTCTTTCTTTCTTTCTTTCTTTCTTTCTTTCTTTCTTTCTTTCTTTCTTCTTTCTTTCCTTTGTTTATTTTGAAGATTCTTAGTGATCTTGACCTACTGTTTGACAGATCTTAGATTTGTTTATGATGAGTGGTGCGCCTGTACTTTAAAAGTTGGGAATTCACTACTTTCATCATAGGAATTCTGAGGGAACTGCAGTGTCCTGCCAGGGCCTTTTGGTAGCTGATTCCATGGAGTCCCAGCAGCATAACCAAAAACAGAGTATCTCTTTATTTTTTGACTTAGGGATTCCAGAGCTACTCAAGTACATGTGAACCCCTGGCCTATGTGAAAGTGGTCACATGGTTATAGATACTTTTCCACTTTTTAAAAAAACACAGGAATACTTTTCCAGTCATAGCCCAGGCTCAGCAGACAAGTTTCCTTAATGCTCCCTTTGTAGGTTAGCATGTTTCTTTAGAAATCTTTACCTGATTATGTGAAGTCTTCATGTCCAACACTACCTAACACAGATCCAAGGACTCATATTCACTGTTATTGTGGACTTAAAAAACTCAGTCTAGGTTTAGAGAAGTGTTCAGCGGTAAAGTGTGTCCTGTTTCCTATGAATGAGACCCTCAGTTCAATCCTGAACAATGTGAAAGAAAGACAGAAAGAAAGAAAAAGAAAGAAAGAAAGAAAGAAAGAATCTATATATAGTAATAAAATTATATATAATCAACATGGTATAGAACTATATTATATTTATGTATTTTGTAATATATAATGTACAATAACAGATTGCACTACAATCTTCATTGCATTGAGCATTGTCTGTGTGTTACGTTTTAATTAGATTCAGATCTTTTTAAGTCTGAGGCAGGTTTTGTCCACCCTCCCCAACACTGAGCATAATATCTAGCACACAGTGGACAGCCATAAATGCTATAGCATTTTCTTAAATTGCCAGGCTATTCAGTACTTTCCCAGAGAAGTAAAGCTTGAGATTATAACACCTTTGTGTGCTATAAATAACCTTTTTTCACCTAGGGAGATACAGTTAGCGGTGTTTAGCTAGTCCTAATGCAGAGAAAATAGGCTTAATGTCGACCTCTTTATTAGATTTGTGAGAATCAATTTTCCTTTTTTACCCGAAATGACCTTCAGTTATTTTCTTCTTTATCAAAGCAGTAACCTCTTGGTTTAGGTTTGTCTGATGCATAAAAACCTTATTTGTTTAATCTGCCCATACATTCACTTTCCATTCATTTACTCAAGAAATTTCCACCTATCTACCATGAACCAGGTGCTATGCTTTGCATTTGGTATTTTAGTTTGTTTTTTAAAAAAGCTGTCTGATTCTCTACCTGTAAAGTGCTATCATTGATGTCATGACTTAGTTCCCAAAACTTTCACTCTGTGACCCTTTATCAATCCATTTACCCATCCATTCATTCACTCACCCAGTAAATACCTCTGATCACACTCACTCTTCAAACCCTGGAAGGCACTAGGAATTCATTACTCCTTTGTACTCATTCATTCAATCAATAATCTTTAAAGATAACTAGAGCATAAACTGGGCTTACATGTTCAAAGAGTTTAAACAATAATTATGGTAGGGTTCACATAACAGATATGTCAGTAAATAAATTTAGATAATGATAAACTAAAAAATCACAAAATAGGATGTGCTAGACCAAGATAGATATGAATAGATGATAGCTAGCTGGCTAGCTAGGTCTTTGTCTCCAGAAAGCCAGACATTTCCAAGAAAACAAAGCTATTCCCAGATGATCTGGGTGATTGCTGCCTACCTGGGGTCTTCTGACGAGAGGGTATGACCTGGTCTGGAGATAGAGAAGAGGGTGCTCCACGGGAGGGCACTTTGGCTCACAGAGCATGTTAGCAGGATAGAGTTCTCTGCCCCGTGGCCAGGCTGATCTGCCTGAGCTGGCCTCTGGAAGGCCAAATGTCTGCCTTCCAGCCACTCAAGTGAAACCCCACCATGCCCCCTTGGTTGAGAACTTTGACTCACTGGTGACCTGGTTTTGAACTAATGACCCAGAGGTGAATGATTACGTATCTTGTTACTAATTCCCCACAGCCACCCGCTTCTTTCCACTAGCCACTAGCAGGAGATTTGGTGCAGATGAGGACAGAAGTTCAGCCAGGGATCCTGAACTCATCAACACGACACCCATTGGGCTTGAGCCCCACCATCTGTCCTCCTGCCAGCCCCCCATTCTTTAGCCCAGCCTGGCTGAACAGGTTTTAGAAGAGGCCAAGGTCATTACAGGGCCGACCTGCACAGATGGAGTCAGCCAGGGAGTCCAGCTGTGGTCCAGCTTCAACAGAAATGCTTAGGGCTCACATATACTCCTCCTCATGGTAGACTCAGGCCGACTGAGGTCTGAACTTCAACCAGGTGGGAACTAACTAGTCCAGAAACCATGAAACTCCCACTTAGCTTGACTTACTTTCTCTACCTCATTTTTTTCGAGAGCCCAATTTTCTTGAGGCTGGGTCTTACCAGTGTTGCAGTCACTTTTGCCCTTCATGAGACTATCACCACATCTCTGAAGTTAGTGACCAAGAGCAATGACTTCCACCCAGAGCCAGAAGAGACATGGGTAAGAAAAAGCCAACTGAGCAACGTTCCAGGGTAGGGGCAGTGTTCTGTCTCTCCTTTCCTAGCCAGGAAAGCTCAAGAAGTGCTGAGCTTATTGGGGTCAAGGCCTATCAGCTTCAGATTTTCACAAGTCTTGCTGGGGCACTTGCCACAGATTCCCAGAGGAAGCAGGCTGGAGCATTGGTGAGTAGGCAGGACAAGGCCAGAACAGCAAAGTTCTGAATTCTTGCTGTGAAGGGCATAATTGCTCTATGTCTCACACTGTCACTACTTAAAGATAACTTAATCCCAGAAGTTTGAGATACCCTGGGCAGCATAGTAAGACCTGGTCTTTAAAAAGAAAAAATGAAAACCACCTTTTTGGGTTTACCTCAGAGTTTACCCTTGGCAGTGCTCATATCTAATAGCTAAGACAGTAAATAAAATATGGTGTGCAAAACATTAAAATAAAAATTTACTTGAAAGATACATTTTGGGAATGACTCATTCATGGTGACTGATTTAAAAATCCCCGCACGGACTGGAGGAGGAGCGAGTAGGGGCTTAACTTTGAGTGCTGATTTCATCACTAGCAGGGTTCACTATTTGGGTGTTCACTAGTTCACTAGTTGAGTGAACCTGGTAAACTGCCTCCCCTGCTAAAACCAGGGAGAGAATGTAACTCACTACCATGTATCTATTTAGAACAATACTACAGTTCGAACACAGGTCTTCTGATTCTGTTTACTAAGATGCACTACTTGGAAATCAGATATTTTAAAACTGGAGGTGAGAATATGAAGGGCCTCTTGATGTTACTTTTGTATGAATACAGAGCAACAGTTACAAACTTGAAAACCAACATGTACCTTCAAGCAAGAGGGTCTCTTGAGGGGCCTCTAACCAACAGCTTTTCCTTATCTACGAGTGGAGATAAAGCCACCACCAAGTAGACTGGATGAAAGGGCTCCTCCCACAGCCAAGCTCAGCCAAGGCCTGATATTTTCTCCTAGGGGCACCTCATGTCTGAACTGGTGGCAAAGTCTCCTGCTTCCGTTGCCTCCTGAGTATAGGTGCCAGGAACTAGAAAGGGACCTGAGAGTAAGAGTTTAAATAGGAATGGTTTCCACTGCAAGGGCAAAGAAGGTCTTGGCCCTGATGGCTCAACTGTCAACCCAAGTGCCCTGAGGATGCTCTGAGCTTGTCTGGATTCATCCTGTGAGCACTTGTACACTTTTGGCTTCCCCCACTCTCCGGCAGGAGAGATCACTCTGCCTTCTCCTTACTTGGCACGTTGGGGGAGGCTTGGAACCAAACACCACTGCTGATGCCTAACACACAGTTCTCACTGTCATCAGGCCATGCAATTGGCTGGGGGCAGGTCACAGGCTTTGGAAGCAACAGGTCTGAGTCTGTACCTCAGCCTTGCCACTTAGTCACTGTGTGACTTTGGGTCTCTGTTCAATTCTCTGTGCTCTGGTGTGTGTATCTGTCAAACAAGGTTAATAACAGCTACCTTGTGAAATTGTTGGGAGGATTAAGTCAGTAATATTTCCAAAGCACCTAATACCGTGTCTGAAATACAACACATGAGAAACAAATCTTAGCCAAGTGTTTCTCGCTGGAAGGCTTTCTCAGGAATTGAAGAACCTCTTGGGTAGGAAATGGAAGGGAGGAGAGGAAAAGTGAGGTGCATGGTCGAGCTTCCGCTTCAGCAACTGTGTCTATTCCATTTCTGAGGAAATCCTTAAACTTCTGTGCTGCTACAGACCCTCATGAGCACCTGCATAGAAACTCAGGGACGTTGGCACCATCACATGCATTCTGCAAGGTGGTGCTGAGGGTCATACCTTGTGGTGTCTAGGGGTTCATGTTTGCCCTGGAACATAGCCTGGAGTAGAGGTCTGATCCACAGTTTTGTTACCTTAAGCTGGTGACTCAACCTCCATTTCTTCATCTTCAGAATGAGGGCTAGAAACAGGACCCACTTCGAAGAGTTTTTGTAAGTGAACTTATATATCTGAACTGTTTAGAATGGCATCTGGTGTGTCAGAAGTGTCCATCGAGCTTTAAGGGTCATTGTCAGAACACTTAGCCTTACTTCATGGTCTTAATAAAGTTCAGCTGTGAGTACGATGTTGTCTTCTCAGGTAAGCACGATTCTCCACTGACAACCAGGATGCTTTAGGAGATAAAAGCAACTTCAGCAAGATGTGGCCCATGATAAGACAGGATAAGCACCATCCATCCCTCCAGCCTAACACACTCCATCCTGGACAGGAACTCTTCCATAGAGGGTAAGGAACTCATACATTTGCTGAAGTAAAGGACAAAAGCCCAGGAGGACTGAGAGATGAGAGAGTAGAAAAAGGAGAGGCCTTCTTCTAAGTAATTTCTTTCTCAACAGCTGTCATCTGGCATGGACTCATGCAGCTGGGGCATGTGGGGATGCTGGGGCACACTTGTGACCACTAGAGGTCAGTGGAATGTTTTCTATCCTCCAGTGTAGGCCCCCGAGGGAAGGAACTACATTAATGAGAAGACTTCCCCACCAGCAGCACCCTGAATGGATCAGGGTTTAGTTTGTTCTTCAGAGGGTTTTTCATCCACACTCTTTCTTCTGTCTCTTCCGTGACCAGGTAGCACTTGGGAGGAGAGAGTCTGAGTCAGTGATGGAGAGAGAATACAATGTGTGGCTAGAGAATCTTTTTTTGTTCTAAAGTCAACTGGCCCAAAAGTTCAAGACTGTAGATGGCCCCATTCCCTAACATATGTAGCTCTGTTCTTCATGGTCCCGCTGTCTTGAGCCTCCCACCCTGTATCCCATCGTTACAGACGCTCTACCCACCTCTGCTACCTCTCTTTACCCACCCATATTGATCTGTAAGACTTTCACTGTTTTCCAAGACCTGCATTAAACACTGTAACTGAAATTTGCTCCACCAGTCACCTTATAACACATCATCAGGTTTTTACATCAGTGATGCCTCCTGCTGGGTTTGACAATTGTTCTTCTTGTCTCAGCTCAGCCACTGCACTGGGAGCTCCTTGCAGGCTAAGATTATGAATTATGCATCATTATATATCCACAGTTCTTGATCCAAATGTGATGCTAATGACTACATATTTGCTGGATGAACATAAAGTGAGTGAATGGACAGACATGGCTATTATTCAAATACACAACTTCTTTTTTATTGCAGACAACTGAGCATACAGGCCCAAACTGGGAAGTGGAAGCCTCTAAACAGAGAGAAAGAAGTCTTCAGGCTTCCCAGAAGTGACCCATTTTGGGCCACATGTGCTTTAGTGTCCCTCCCTACTGGAACTTGCCCATCACCATGCTCTCCTTCTCTTCCTGGGGACATAATCAGATTGCATTTCCTTGCCTCCCTGCAATGGGAGATCATCATGTGACTAAACAGCTTTGGAGAAATTCAAAGATCAGGGATTCATCTTCCCCCTCATTGCCACAGAATACATGAATCAGAGAATTTTAGAACACAAATGAGTTCTTGTTATCGCTTCTAATTTTACTTAAGAGTTAAACAGATGAAATGAAGCACCAGAGAGATGAAGCAATTCACTCATGGTCACACAGCTACTGAGTGGAAAAAGGAAAACAGGATATTGAACTTCTTCTCATCCCTGTATCAGGCTCTGCAGGCTACCCCTAGTAAGCTGGGCCAATTCCCAAGAGGAAAAACCACTCAGGACTGCCCCCGTTATTCTCGATTTCTGACTTGCAGTACCAGTGACCAGAATATTAAATGTCTATTATGACAGGAAAAAAGAGCAATTGGTAGGCCTGGAAGTCTAAGAGTGACAGCTAAGGATCCAAGTCTACAATCTTATGCTGAGTGTCCGTTAGCAAAATATTAAGGCTTATGTTATGTAGGAATTAAGGCTGGACAACACAAGAATGTGGGAGAAGAGAGGGAAGAAGCTACAGGAAAAAGGCTCCTAAAAATGTCCTTTAGCTCAATGTGACCCAGCTGCTGGGCCTCATAAGGACCATAATAGCCAGGAGGGTTTGGATCAGATCACTATTACAAGTGCAGTGATATGAGCCACCTTCCTCCCAGAGGGAACCACAGGCCACGTGGTGAGGGCAGGCAGACCCACTGTGAGTCAAACGGGCACAAATCCAAGGAAGCAAGGTCTCCAGCAGAAATCAGAAAGACAAGTCATGATTTAGAACCAGTGTCTGCACAGGGCTCAGAGAAAACTGAGGCATTTGAGTTGTTTAAAGGTCAGGAGAAGTGCTGAGTGATCAGGCATTTCAGGTATGTTTAGAATCATCTCCTTTGGGAAGTCTTTCCTGGCTTCCCCCTGGCCTCTCTTTGAAAGCTTAGCAACTTAATCTACAGAAATATTTCCCATGACAGCATTGCTTACCAAGCCCTGTCTGAGCAGGGTAGGAATGAATGCATGTTCTTTTCTCGTCTCCACAAATACCAAGCAGAACAAACATAAAATACTCATTTCCCTCTAATTCTGGGCTGCTCTATGGGTCAAAATAACCTTTCACATTTTATGACACTTTTTGTTACCTTAATTTATTTTCACAGCAAACCCTGTGAGGTGAGTGATACCCACACCCCATTTCACAGATATGAAAACTGAGGCGCCATAAGGTGAAATTATGTACCCAAAGTTAATGAGTGGCAGAATTGGTATCTGGGCCCCAAGGGTCTGACTATTGAGATCATGCCCTTATCTTTGCACAGTACCATCTCCCCAGGTGTGTGCACACAGCAGAGAAAGCCCTCTGCCTAGGATGGTCAATTGTTGTTACTCTTATTGTAACAATGTTTTAATAACAGCTGTTGGTGTTAAAACACTTATTGGGGCTGAGCAAGCACCAGGCCATGGGTTCTATCCCGAACACTGCTAATAAATCAAAATACTGTTTAAAAATACGATTTTGTCTTCCCAAATTGAGGAAAGTTAGGACATAGAGGCAATGCAGCTAGTCATTAGTTATCGCCAATCATCCACTCATTCATTCGTTCACTTACCATCCATCTCCAGTGCCAGACCTGTGCAGGTGCGGCAGGCCCCAGGAGTCTCGGGACCAGCCCCGCTTCCCCGGTACAGGCTGGCAGTCTGTGGGTCAGGAAGTGCTGACCAGGCCTTGCAGGTACCTTCCTGGACCATCTCTGCAGCCCTTGCCCTGGCATCAGAGGCAGTGACAAAAAAAGAATGTCTTCATTCTTCCAGCGCTTCTAAGCACGGTGGATGCTGCCGTTCTGGAAGGCTGCTGTCGATAAAGGCTGCTTAATCTCCTTAGCCAGGGGCCTGTGTCAGCCAGATTGGAGCCCGCAGGAAGGCAGCTCATGCCTCGGATGCCCCCAAACTGTTCCAGGCAGTGAGGGAGCCCCCTGTTGTCCCCCCTCAGATGGACCTGCAGTGGCTTGCCCTCTGATTGGGGCATGCTCTCTGTGCTTTCTTTACCAGCACATGGGCACTGAGAAAATTCTCTGGATGCCAAATGACTGGGCAAGTTCCAAGGATGAGCATGGACTCTTCCTTCTCCCAGACAATTCTCAGGCTGACAGGAAAGGCCAACTCCCAGCCCAGCCCTTGGGGCGCCCCATAGCAGAACACACAGAGAGCTGTATATGGGTGGGTCTCTCCCCCACCCATCTATTAAAAGATAAATTGACATTAAACCCCTTCTCACCCACCCATCTATTAAAAGATAAATTGACATTAAACCCCTTCAAAACACTCCTTTTTCTTCAAACACACTAATTCCACCATTCTTGCCACTTTTTCAAGTTCAGGAAGTCCTCTTAAGTGTCTTGAACAAGTGCAATAAAAAATACAGTGAATGCTGTCTAGTGCCATTCAGCATAAAACACAGGCTTGAAAATAAACTGTGGTATGTCCTCACTTCACCAATGACTTGGCACCATATGATACCTGACTCTTCCCCAAAATCAAAATGACCATGAAAGGCTAACATTTTGAGTTGATTCAGGACATTGGAGCAGCCATTACAGTGCCACCACAGATATGTTATGGATTAAAAACTGGTGGTCAACTTAATGACAGCTGGATTGCATCATCACGGTGCTGAGCGTAGATGTTTCACCTGAGGAAAGTTGCCCACATAGAGATGCAGAGGAGAGGCGAGGCCTTGTGGGTTCTCCTACATGTTGCTGTTTGAGCTGTTGGTTCTCTTGCAGAAGCTCTGGTCCTTACATCGAGCATTGCTTCCTGGCTCTGGAGGGGAAGACGTGTGCCGCTTAATCTCCAGGATGAACTCATCACACTGGCTTTCTGGCACATACCTGACGTTATTATCGTCGGAGGAGCTCGAGATCTCCTTGTCGCTGAGGATGGCTGTGGTACTTTTCAGGACAGCCCTGGTCCTTGTTTTGTGTGTGACTTCTCGGCTCCAGCGTAGAACCCTCAACCTATCAGAACAGCTCCCTCACCCCACTGACATAGACTTTCTAGCTTCCACCACTGCCCTTTGGGCCTTCCCAGCACAGATCTGTAAAAGAGACTGGTATGAGTCCCTCCTGTGGGCTCTAGCCCTTCCGTTGGACTTGTGGAGGCATTGTCATGGGCTCTAGGTCTTCATCTGGACTAATGCAGGACATTGCTGTGGGATTCAGGCCCTTGGCTGAATATCCTATGTCTTTAGTGTTGTGGATAGATTTCCTGCACTTTCTTATGTTAACTCTGGGTGACCATCATAAATAATGTTATAAATTCTGTGTCCTGATTCTAATTGCTCTCTGCACAACTCCTGACTACAAATGCGTACTTAAGAGATCTCCAGAGCTGTTTCAGAAAGTGGCAAGAATGATGGGATAACAAGTGTATTTGAAGTAAGGGAGGGAATTTTGAGAGGATCAGTAGCAATGTGTCTTCTACTATAATAAAATTTAATTTAAATATTCTCATATTATTTGATCACTCCTTATTCTGCAGACCCAAAGTAACAGGGTCGCAGTGAGCATGGACTGAAACTGTGAATCAAATTAAGTCTTCTCTCCAATAAGTTATTTATCTCAGGTACCTTGCCACAGTGATGGAAAGCTGATACACCCCAAAAGGCACAGGGCTAGGCATATGATATTGTGCTATTCATATCCCTCAGTTACTTATACCTGGATAAGAATGCCTATCTAAATAATCTCTAGATTATGTCCTTAGAACAAAATGGGATCAAATACTTGCAAGTGGATCTCAGAAAAACTCAAGACCTAGTGTCATCACCATCCTAGGCCTCCGGAATGTTTCTTATCTAATGTTCCTTCATTGGCTGCTTACTGTGGATCCTTTTCCTGCATTTTATGCACACCGGCCATCCTATGTATGTCAGCTAGCTGTACCATAGTCAAGCTGTGAGAACAGCCACCCTGAAATTCAATGGTGTACAACTGCAAGCATCTACTTCTTGCTTGTATAACTTTGGGTTAGCTTGGTCCAAGTCATGGATTGGTTTGTGGGACACCCAGGTGTGACTCATCCTTCTTAGGCAAGTGATTTCCCAAGAAAATTCATCTCAGGGCCAAAGACAGGCACTCAAGAGGGCAAGACTTGCCATGTAAGTATGTTGAAATCTGTGCCTTTGTCATGACAACCAACATACTGTTGGCTAAGGAAAGTCTTCACAAGGTCAAACTCCAAGTCCAGGGTCTGGACAAACATCCTGTCCCTCCAAAGCCCACAATGAAGGGTTCAGTGGAGAATATATCTTGAGAACAGGCACCAGTGATCCATCTGCCACTATGTACAGTTTGAGAGAAAGATACCTCAAGTACTCTTTAAGATTTTCAGAATAAGTTTCCAATTATTCAAAAGATATCAAGATATTCCTTTCAGAACACTTTAATTTCAAATGCAAATGATTGTATACCATATATTATGTTAAAATAATTGGAAGGCAGTGACAAGCAACAGAAAGTCACAGAGGCTGGATAACTGAGCTACAAAAGGCAAGCAGGTCACATAAAAGAGAACTACTTTTTAGCAGTGCTACAGAACACTTTGAGAAATAACCTTGAGCTCACTTCCAAATCTCCTGATCTCATCTTCCGTAGTGCTAACTGTGGGAGAGGATTTCTATCTACCTGTCATCCCCTCCTTCCAGCCTCCACCTACAAAGGTTCAGGAACTACCCAAGTCACTCTAAGAAGCAAGACAATTTGCATTCCTTCCCAGCACAGTACTATTACTAAAGTTTGGTGTCCTATCTGTATTTGGGTTTTTTTGCTTTGTGTTGTTTTTGTTTTGGATACAGGGAATTGAATTCAGGACTTTGTGCTTATGCCACTGAGCTGTGTCCCTGGCTCTATTTTTTTTTTTTTTTGAGACAGCCTTTCATGATGCAGTCACTATGTAGTCCAGGCTGGCTTTAAACTCACAGTGATCCCTCTGCCTCAGCCTCTTGAGTGCTGGGATTACAAGCGTGAGCCATCACGCCTGGATATACCTATCTGTATTTGAACCAGTAGTCTGCCTGTCAAATTGGACTAACTCTAGCCTGTGAAAATTGCCAGGTAAACAGAGGAAAACAGCAGGAACGTACTGATACTAAAACAAAGAAACAAAAGATAAAAAGGCACATGGAATTCTAGAAAAAGAAGCCTATACTTATGCTGTCAAGAAACGCATTCTCTTTTTAAGACTGGTTTTGCTGTTGTCACTGATAACTCATATCAATTAGTCTTTAAAAAATTTTTTTTTGAGAAGCACATGCAGAAGTTACATATATTTTAATGTCCAGAAAGAGATATACTCAAAATGTAAGGAGATGATTTCTGTGTAGTGGGATTGAATGCAATTTTTAATTATTTTTTACTTATTTTTATATTCTATTGTTTCATGTATTACTTATATCGTAAGAGAAAAAATTGAAAACGAACAAACAAAATTTTTCTCATTTGAAAGTGGTCAGTCAAAAAGAAAATATTTTAGGCTGGGTGTGATGGGGCACACCTATAATCCCAGCAGTTGGGAGGCTGAGATAGGAGATGCATAGGAGTTCAAGGCTAGCCTGAAATGCATACATAGCAAGACCTTGTCTAAAAAAAAAAAAAAAAAAAACCCATAACAAAGAAGAAAGAAAGTATGTGTATGATGCACTCCAAAACTTAACTGTAGACAATGGTTTACCCTGAGGTTGGTAGATGTTACAATAGTGGTGATCGGTTTTGTGTGTAATACATTTGAAAAGACTTGATTTAGGCAACATCAAACTTACAAAAACACCTAACTTCAAGAGTTGCTACGTAGGAAGAGGGTGGAGTAAGCATCACTCCCAAACACAAGAACATTGATCCCTTTTTTCAGAAGCAGATCGCTAGACTAATTTTTCTTGGGAAATGCTGTTCCAGGAATTAGTGGCAAGTCATAAATTCTGGTGTGGAAAATTATAAGCCATCTAGGCAAGATGGATAGACTGTGCTGTTGCTGACTAGGAGGGCCTAACGAGGTCTGCGCTGCTCTCCTGGACTCTGCAAATCCTTTCCTGCAGCCCCATCATCCTGTCCATCCTGCACACCCTACCACCGGCCCCCACAAAGCTTTAGTATCCAAACCATGCACAATGAGATGGCAGACTGGACTGTGAGAGTTCCTCAGTCTAGACGGTGCTCAAGTATTATGAGTTGAATTGTTTCCCCAGCATGCATTTGTTGAAACCCTATCTACCAGTGTGATGGTATTTGGAATTCAGGCCTTTGTTAAATAGCTAGAATTAGATGAAGTCATGATAGGATTAGTGTGCTAATAAGAAGAGCCTGCTTTCTTCTTCGTCTGCCTTCATGTGAAGACACAGAGAGGAGTGGCCTGTCTGCAATCCAGACACTGGAGTTTTGGTCTTAAGACCTGTGAGAAATGGATGTCTCTTGGCAAGACATCCAGCTGCTGGGTGCTATACTTTGGATTTTGAATGTCTCCAATGTGTTGGTCTCCACAGTGGTGGAATCTTTAAGAGGCAGAGCCTAGTGGGAGGTCTCTGAGCCATTGGCAGCAAGACCCTGAAAGACTGGGGACCTCTTCCTCTTTTTCTCTTGTTCCCTGGCTTACGATGGAAGTGGCTTTTGCTCCACTGTGTGTTCCCACCATGAAGTTCTGCCTCACCATGGGGCCAAAACAATAGGGACAACCAGTCATGGACTGAGACCTCTAAGTCTGTGAGTCCAAATAAACCTTTCCTTATAAATTAATTGTCTCAGGTATTTCATTAGAATGACAGGAAGCTGACTAACACCATGGCACTTTGTTATACAACGCAAGCTGACTAATACTTCATTCTCTTGTAGTAACATGGTCTACCTGTCCTTTCACATACTATAAGACATTCGTTCAACCCATGGTTAATTCAAAACTGCATGCTTTATGTGAATCAAGGAAAGTGCTAAGTACTAGGATTACAGTGGCAAGGAAAATCAACATACTTTTGGGAGTGTAAATTCTATACAAGAGAATAAAAGACCAATGAGATTGTGAATTCATAATTGTTAAAATTGTTAGGCCTAGGACTCCAGAGAGAGAGAGAGAACAAGGCCACAACAGGAAGCAAGCCCCATCTGGGAAGCAGCACCACGCGTAGGGCCACTGTTGGCCAGGGGACAGCGAGACCCAAGCCTTTCCTCATGAGTCAACACCATTTGCTGACTGTGGGGAGAGAGAACAAGGTCACACCAGGAAGCAAGCCCTGTGTGGGAGCCATACCACGCATGGCCACCACTGGACTGGGGACAGACAACCCCAGCCCCTTCTGGTGTGCGAGCTCGCAAATAAGAATTACCCCCCCATCCCATAAGTGACAGACTTATCCAGAGAAACACAGATTGTGATGATGGCTATTTAGGTGAAATGCAATTGGATGCCTATGGTGCTTTGATGTCTCACTGTCTTGCAGATCTAGGGCCAGTGATCTGATCATCAGTTTAGAGGATAACAGGATAATGGTACATAGTGTGGCATCTAGGGGGATCTCTTGAGGGTTGCAGCCATTGTTCATTCCTTATCATCTTGTTTTGAAGTCCTATATTGTTTTCATTGTTTTGTTGGGTTGGGTTTTATTCTCTTTTGTTTTGATTATGTTAAATCCAATGACATGAGCAGCTATTCCAAAGATAGCAAGATATATTATGGTAGCAATTTTGGATTTACTATTGGCTCATTTTGAAGTCTTTTATTGCATTCATTGTTTGGTTTTTATTGTTTCCATTCTTTTCTGTTCTGTTTGATTTTTGTTATTCCTGAAGGTATCTGCAGCTATTTTGAAGACAACAAAAGGCACTGTGGTAACTATTGTTGATTTTGTAATGTTTTGAAGTCCTGTATCACTTACATTGGGTTTTTTTTATTGGTTTTATTATCCTTGGTTTTATCCTCTTTAAAATAAAATTTAAATTTTTTTAAAAATTAGTAGGCCCATAGAGTTATTTTTATTGTTCTTTCTACTTTTGTAAAATCCGAAAATTTCTATAATAAATGGTTTTTTAAAGGTAAATAAGACAATCATACAGCTCGGTGCAAAAGTTAGCACTCTGTCAAGTGTTCTAATGAGGAGACAGAAGGTACTGGAAGAGCTCATAATGGGGAGAATCACTGTAGGGAAGGAAAGCTCCTAGTGGATGAGTTACTTCAGAAAAGTGAGCAGTCAATATGACGCCAAAGAGCAGCAGCAAGAGGGAGCAGCAAGAGCAACACACAGATGGGGCAGAAGGACAAGTGAGGCAGAGGAAGAGCCTTCCCCAGATACAGTCAGGAAGTCCCTATCTTTAGCTTCTCTTGCCCTTTAGTGACAGCTTTCATAGTCACATCTGTCCTTCCTCTGAGACTAACAGTTTGGAGTAGCAGACAGCCAGTCTGCTCAACTCAAATGTGTCCTTCATGTGAAAGTCGTCCCACCTGGCTGTGCATGAGGGGAATCCTGGACCACAGGACTCTGGGTGTTACCATACTCACTCAGTCATGGGGAAAGTGGCATGTTTGATAGGTGAGTTTGTAAGGCAGCACTGACAGCCTTTCTCATCTTGGAAGCCAAGACCTACACGTGCATGTTTTCCGCCTGGGTCTTCTGTATCTTCAGTTTTATAAAAGGCTTGTCCGCTTGGGGAGAGAACAAGGTCCAGTATTGTTATGACTAAATTGATGTTGTCTTAGTAACTTTTCTTGTTGCTGAGATAAAATACTTGATAACCACAAGTTAAAGGAAGAAAGGATTATTTTGGCTCCTAACATTAGCCATCCCAACTCAACATTAGATTGCCTTGAATTTTCTTCCACAAAATCAATTTGTTCAGCACCCTTAATCTCAGTCTCAGGCAAAGATTCTGAACATGAGCAAAATGCAGAAAAATTCTCTGCCAAAACATAATACACATGGAGTCCTTGTTCTCAGTTGAAACCTCCTGAGCCTGGTCTTTACCATGTTTATTTCTATCAGCATTCTGATCTTCTGCATTCTGACCATAATCTCCCATCAAGTTCAGTTTACTGCATTCTAGGACTGTTTCTTCAGCCAGCATCTCCAAACCTTTTTGAACTCTACTCACAAGCCAGTTCCAAAGGCTTCTGAACCACATAACCAGGTAATGTCATAGCAAATGACTCCACTTCTCTAGTACCAAAATCTTAGTTACTTTTCTCATTGCTGAGACAAAATACCTGACAATACCAAGTTAAAGGAGGAAGTGTTTATTTTGGCTCACACTTTGTACAGTTTTGAATCCATAGTTGACTGGCTCCAAGGCATGACAACATGGCAAAGGGGCATAACAGAGGATGAACAGTCCATGGCAGAGCAGGCAGAAGGCAGCAAGCAGCAGCAGTGAGTCTGCCTTCCTTCTGTCCCTTTAGATTCCATCCAGGCTACAAACCTATTGATTGGTGCCACCCACATCCAGGGTGGGCATTCCCATCACCCATACCAAGAACAAAGCTAAACCAATCGTGAGTATTATGGCTTAAGACAGGATGTCCCGTCAAATTCTCAGGCAATCATAGTTGGGACTTTTCAGAAGTGGCTGAGTCTAGGTTTTGTGATGCTTGGATTAAGGGTGTGATGCTGGGATTAAAATTATGATGCTGGGATTAGGGTGTGTGATTATTAAATTAGTCCACTGATTGGTGTAGCACAGTTATGGCTGCAGATACGGGAAGGTCAATACTGAGTAAAGGTGGTACCATTCAAACAGCAGGTAGCCTGGAATGGATAAAAGGGAGGGACAGGCTGCTTTCTGCTGCAATGCCCCACTGCCAATCCACGTTGCCTTGGAGGCAGCCAACTATGGACCGAAACCTCTACAAACTGTAAGATAAATAAACATTTCCTTTAACTTTGGGTGTTGGGTATTTTGTCTCAGCAAGGAGAAAAGTAACTAAAACGTGTACTAATCTAATTATTGCACCCTTAATCTATGTACACACACCCTTAATCCACATTTACATACCCTAGATTCAGGCACTGCTAAAAAGCTCCATGTATGAGCCCATGAGGCTTTGGATGGACAGCTAGATATAGAAGCCATAGCAGGGAGCCTATCCAGTTCTGGTGTTACCTATTATTTAGCATGCCTGCACATCAAGGTAAGCTATATTCTCCAACTGACTGCTAACGACAATACCGGTTTAGTTCCTGTCTTCCTTTCTCTGTTGGATCTGAGTCAGGTTTGAATAAAGCAGTGTTATTTTTCATTAGACTGCGTCATGGACCTCCACATTGAACTTTTCACATTGAACTTTTCAGCTCTTCCCTTTTTGGTCCTTTTGGGGAGACTGACTCTTATTCTTTAATTCATTTATTTAATAAGTAAGAGAAGTTCCCTTCTTTCATGAGGCTTACAATTTTATGAGAGTCAACCACAAGAAAGAAGCATATAAAAACAAACAAGGTAATTTCAGAGAGTGATATGTACTATAAATAATACACCACGGGATGGTGTCTGCAGGCAACCCTCTCCTGAGTGGTCAGGAAGTGGTATATGAATGGAACCTGCATGACAAGAAGGAAACAACTGTGCACACGGAGGGAAGAGTGCTTGCATCACCCTGTGGTGGGAATAGATGGATGGGTATGAAAACAGAAATCCAGCTGTTTCAGTTGGTACACTATGAAAGAGAAGCATAGGCCGAGGCTGAACTGTGAGAGGACGGCAGAGGTCAGATTACACAGCGTCCTATGGGCTCTGGTGAGAACTTGGATGTTTTGAGCAAAATGTACTTGGAAACCACTGGGTAATTCTTTGCTTGAAAACTCTCAGATGTTTTGACCCCTCTCATAATGCGTTACGAAGAAACCTGGTAATTACTATTTTCATGACAAATCATCACTCATTCTTGTTAAATTTGTTTTTGTTTTGTTTTAAATTTTTAGAAATATAATAAAAGGTCAAGGCTTAACCCAAGGAAGTGAGTCATTAACAGTAGAATATCAGCAGCATTGAGGAGAAACCTTTGGGGCAGCTCCTATTTTATGTAGACAAAACTTTAGACGGAGGGACCCAAGAGGTAAGAGTGGGAGGGGAAAGTAAAATGGAGAGCTAGTCATCTCACCGTAGAAAGCAAAGAAATGGAAAGGATCTACCCCAGAGAGGGAAAGAAATATATGCAGTATCACTAGGGGAAATTCCCTGCTTACCCAATGTAACCCATTTTAAAGACAGACACGACCAGAGGCATCAGGAAGAGCATGTTCTGTCTCACCCGTCTTACCGGATGATGATCCTGAGTTGCTGTGTGGAATCTGAGTGAGGGAAAGATGCTCTTGCTCAGCTGGGACATGGCTTGGACCAGCTGAAACTCCAGGTTGTGTACTCTTGTATCACACACCAAACTCTGGGAGGTGGCTCCTGAGCTGCTGTGGGTACACAGGGAGGAGCACCTGTCTCTATCTTTCCCTATCCTTGAGCAATTCTGATCTTTAAAAGCTCATGTTGCACTTGGTGGCACATACTTAAAATCCTAGCCACTTGAGAGGCTGAGGCAGGAAGATCACAAGTTTAAGACCAACTGGGCAACTTAGCAAGACCTCATCTTAAAATAGGGGAAAAAAGTGAAAGAAAAAAGAAAGAGAGAGAAAGAAAGAAAGAAAGAAAGAAGAGAGGAAGAAAAGGAAAGGAGGAAAGAAAAGAAACGAAATGAAGAGAAGAGAAAAAAGAAAAAGGAGACCAGGATGTAGCTCAGTGGAACATCAATTACTAGTATAACCAAAATTAAACAATAACTCCCAGGACAAGCGGGTCTCTAATTCATATGTCTTTGTAGAACCCCAGAAAAATGTCTTTGTAGAACCCCTAGTCTCCTCTAAGCTGCAATCTGTCTCACTCCACACACTTTCCAAACAGCAATGGTGTAGCTGAAGGTAGATTTCAGAGCTATTTGGAGCACTTCTTCTTTTGATCTGTGTGCCACGCTATCAGGAGCAGAAATCACAGAGAAGCATTCTGCTTTTCTTTGCAGCCAAACAAGAAATCACTAAATCCCCCAAAATGTCCCCATTCCTTGCCATGACAGGGAGGGAACTTGGCACACAGCCCAACAGAGGAGGCTGTTGGCCTCTCTCCTGTCCTTTGAAATTTTTATCTACAAATTGTGACCTGAAACCTGCCATGCAGAGGCAACAGGACTCAGGCGGAGCCCTGGATAAGCTAGTTACTGGTGCAATCAAAAGAAGGCAGAACAATTACCACAAGCAGCTAGATATTGGTGCAATCAAAAGAAGGCAGAATGATTACCACAAGCAGGTAAGGTATGCAGAGAACAAAGAATGTCCCATACTTGTTTGAGTTCCTGTCTGAGCATGAGGCAGTGTGGGGTTTCTGAACACGTCCTTTGCTCTTCCTGCTTTCCGAGTTTACCTCGCCTAAAACCATTGAACGTCTGCTAAATGCCCTTCATGTGCCAGCCTGAATGCGATAGGGTCCCAGCTCTGGGGGACTCCCAAGGAGGGAAAATGTCAGCTAACTAGAGCAGGGGTTGGCAGACTCTGGTCTACTGCCCAAAGCCAGCCCACTGCCTACTTTAGTATGATCCAAAAGCTAAAAATGGTTTTCACCTTTTTACTTATTCTTTTAAATCAAAAAAGGAATTTTATGTTGTGGCAGTGAAATTTATATGAAATTCCAATTTTTAATGTTAATAAATAAAGTTATATCAGAAACTCATCAAGCTCAGTTTTTTACTATCATCCATGGCTGCTTTTGATCTCCAGTGTCTGAGTAGCTGCAAACAAGAAAAATCATGCAGCCTGGAAAACCCAAAATATTTACCATCTGGCCACTGACAGAAAACATTTGCTAACCCCTGAGCTAGAATTGAGTCTGCAGCAGCTTTTAAACAAAAGGCAATAATATAAGGTCATTTCCAAAGTTAAGAAAAAGTTCACATTCAAAATTTCCTGTTTGGATATGGTTTGTCCCCATCAAAACTCATGTTGAGGTTTGGTTCCTAATAAAGCAGTGTTATGAGGTACAGTTGAATTAAGAGGGAATACTGTCTTTCTCCTGAGACTGGATCAGTCTTCACAGCAATGGATTTGTCCTCCTGAGAGGGTTTTTAGAAACTTCCTGGCTCCTTCATCCAACTCTTCTTCTGTACATCCTCCTTTACCCTACTTCCATGAGGCCCTCACCAGAAACCAAGCAGATGCCAGATGTTCTTGAAGATATGAGTCAAAATAATCTCTTTTCTTTATAACTCACCCATTCTTGGATATTCAGAAATAGTAACAAAACAGGCTAAGACACTATGTAGTCTTATGTATATAATTTGTCTTAGTTATATTTCTCATTGCTGGGACAAAATACCTGACACCCACAAGTTAAAGGAGGAAAGGCTTACTTTACCTCACAGTTTGTAGAGGCTTGTCCATATTTGGCTGGCTGCAAGACAGGAGGGCTTGGCAGAAGAGAAACATCCATGGAAGGGCAGGCAGGAAGCAGTGAGCAGCAGGAGAAAAGCAAAAGCAGCCTGCCTTTCCCTTTTTTACCCCCAATAGCCTACAAACCTTTTGAGTGTGCCACCTATGCCCAGAGTTGGGCTTCTGTCTTCAGTGAATCCATTCAGCCATACCCAGGACTATGCTAATTCCAATCAGTGGGCTAATTTAGTAACACACACCCTTAATCCCAGTATCACATATCCATGATCCAACCAGCTCCAGAAAGCCCCACCTATGAGGACATGAGGCTTTGGGGGACATCCAGATACAAGCCGTAACACCACTGTTTATAGAAAATGGGTGATTTAGCTGCCATTCTGTTATGTTTATGTGCTGTTTTTAATTTTCTGGGACATTAACAGACTCAGCCTGCCTTAAGAAGGTGAGATCAAATTAGATATGGGTTGGAAAAGTAGGCAATGGAAATGATAATGTGTCGGTAGTGATCAAATTGGATCCCTACCAGTATCAAGAGTATGACCTTGGGCAGGGTGCTTGATTTCACGTTGTCTCGGTATCATGATCTGTAAATTGTCATACAAAAGCATTGACATCATAAAGTTTTCCTAAAGATTAGTTAACAGACATAAAATACCTTGACCGGTGTCCACCACATAGGAAGTGTTAGCCATTAGTGTTATGAGAAATGTCACAACTTTTGCATTTTTTTAAAGTGTCTCGTGTGGTTGAGTGATTGTTTTGTGACTAGAAATTGACTTGTGTGATCATTTGTGGCTAACAAGTACCATGCTTTTCTGATGAAATTGGTTTGCTTATTTTAAGTCAGTCTTTGGCAATCTGTTAAAGGAAACTCAACTAGTTGTAAAATAAAGAGAAAGCCTCTCCAGGAAAAACCCATCACTGAAGAGCAGAAGAGAAAGCAGTATCACATCAGTGCAGTTTCTACAATGCAGAACTACACAGAGGCTAACTGAGAGCTAGTCCAGCAAGAGAAGTAGGATGTAATTTTCTGTTGAATATTGAGATTTCTTTGTGGCAGCAATCTACAGAACAGAGGGTTCAAAGAATTCAAGGAAGAAATTTAAAAACACTGCACATTAACTCTCATAAACAATCACCACAGGGTAGACAGCTAGGGAATGGTTATTAAAAATGAAGGTGGGACCAGGTATAGTAGCACACATCTATAATACCAGCACTCAAGAGGTTGAGGCAGGAGGATTGACCTGAGTTCAAGGGTAGCCTGGATTACATTATGGGTTCAAGGGCAGCCTGAACAATGTAGCAAGACCCTGTCTCATAAAACAACAGCAAAATAAATGAAGGTAGACTTCTGCAGGAGCTGAAAAGTTCATTCAGGGCTGTTTGATTACTTTGAAGTCAATACCAAGATGCTTAATGTGTCGCATTCTTTGAACTTTGATCTAATTTTGAATAGGTAGAAATTAGCAATTTAAATATTGTAAATTTAATAAAGAATTCTGTTTTATAGAAAATTCACTGCAAAGCAGACCCCAAACTGTATGGCCACTGTTTAATCTTTACCTATAGGAAAAACTTGAGGCCCAAGGCCATACAGAGAGTCATCCCTAAGTTCTCAAAGATCACTTGGAAGAATTCCTCAGTTTCTACAGAACCCTCAAGAACCCTCAACCTCCTGGGCACAGTCAATGTCAAAGAATGACAAATAGCATGACGAAGTCTGGTTCAGGAGTTCGGACCCTTCATCATCTGCTAGCTGTGTGACCTTCAGCAAGCCACTTAACTCTCTGACCTTAGGTTTCTCATCTGAAAAAGGAGGGGAAGCAGACCGGTTGAACTTTAGGTTTCCTCCAAAGACCATGACATTTAAATTGCAAACTAGCAGTGTGCCTTTGTCATCGCTGTTACTGTGTACAGACACCTCTTGAGGGTCTGTTGGCAGGGACACGTGGAGAAAAAGAAATGGGTAAGGTGACTAAAGCAATTTACAGATATTCTGCAAGGTTCTCCCCCCACCCGGGTTCTGTGAGAGAAACTCAAGAGAAACCAAGAGGGTTGGTTTCAGTTTGACCTTTCTACCTTCTATTAAACATCTGTCGTGGCCAAGCTGAACTTGTCATGCTCCCTTCCCTGAAAGGCTCATGATGACATGGAAGCTTTGACCACAATCTTGCCCTTGGCAGCTGTCTGTTTTCACTGATGGAACAGTGGCCAGGGAGGAAGCAGGCAGAACTTGGTGTTGGCAGATTAGTAAGGTCCAAGGTGATGTGATGTCAATTGGGATGTTGGTTGAGTATATAGCTTTGTAGAAGAAATCCTAAACCGAGAGAAGCTGAGCAGCTGTAAAAGACCCAACTGAACAAAACCAAACTTCATAGAGCAGGTGCCAGTGAACTTCATCCAGAGCTGATGTGGTCTTGGAGCTCACCACGCACTCATCTTTAATACTGACTTGGGCTCCTTGTATATTGATGAAGAGTCACCAAGGAGAAGGATTGTTATGGTTTAGAAAAGCTAAAAGATAAAGCTAAAATGTCCTGCAAAAAACACATGTGTTCAAAGGATAGACTTTTAAAAGGTGATTAGATCACAAGGACTCTAACTTCATGATGGATTCATTCACTGATGAGATCATAATTCGTAATTACTGGGAGGTGATGGAAAGAAGAAGTGGGACCAGTGTGAAGTACGTGACTGCAGAAGCATGATTTTGAGGGGCTATATTTGGTCCCTGTCCCTTCTTCTCTGGCATTTTTGCACTATCTTTTGGTCTCTAGTTGCAGAACCTTTGGCTTCCTGATATGGACTAGCATGGGACATTACTGTGGGCTCAAGGTCCTCTACTGGAGACTCTGGGTCTCCAGCACACCGACAGAAGTTTTACACTCCTCTGCATCTGACTCTACTAAGCATTGACTGATACAAAAACAAACCAAAACAAAACAACCCCACTTTGTCCTCTTCAACATTCCATAAGGACAGGGTTCCCTTTTCATTTCTATTGATGCATTCATTGCTATAAACCAAGTACTCAGAAGATAGATAGTAGATAGTAGCTGCACAGTAGATAGTAGCTGCACAGTAAATTTGCTGAATAAATGAATGGTGTGATACCTAGGAAAGCATCTCTTTGAATGTTTCTGAGGCTTGCCAAAAGCCAAGTTATAGGCTCTGCAGCTCAGGGCCTGAGGTAGGTATCTTCAGTGTGTTCTTCAGGAGACAGACACTTATTTGCAGAAAATTGATTGAAGAATAACTATTAGAACAGTATTTATGAGGGAAGATGAGGGTATTACAGGGTTGAGGAAAAGCTGACTGACAATATGGTCACAAAGGCCTCAAATGATCCCAAGGACATCTTGGAAACCAGATGGCTTTGGAGTACTGTCTTGTGATAAGGAAAGTGAACCTGACCTCATCCGTGCCACTGGGTGTAGGCTGTGCCTTGGGCAGAGTGTGGCCTTCAGCCACGTGCCCACCTTCAGCAGAGGACAATTCCTACTGCTGTTCTCAAGTGGGAGCCACCTGCCACCAGCACTTCCAGAAGCTGGTGAATTCTGGGCAGTGTATCACAGCACCCTCCACAGTGGGCTTTTCTGTAGGTCTGGAGAAGGGGAAATTTTCATCCTGTGCACCACATACTGGAGATGGCTGTTTAGTTCTTTGTTACAAAAACCAGTTCTGGCTCACTTAAGTGATTAGCAGAATAAGAGAGAGAGAGAGAGAGAGAGAGAGAGAGAGATCACAAATGGATGTGAAGCTGCAGAAGTAGGCATGGGCACAGAAGATGGGTCAGACAGCCACTTCTCCCAATGCCCTTCAAGTAAGTGCACTCTATTTCTGTCATTGTTATTGATCCTTCATGTTTCTGCTCAAGGTCTTAGGATCAGGATAGAGAATCTGGTTGGCTTTGTTTAGTTCATGTAATCGCCACTTAGCCAGGGAAAGAGAAGGAGTGGTTCCATCAGTATGCCCTCACTGGGGTGCTAGGACAAAGGGGGAAATGTAATACAACACACACATGTACACACACTCCTATACAAGTACACAAACCCACAAATGTAGAAAATGATACTCAGTAACTAGCAGGAAAGATGAATTCTTTTGCCCATCTAGCTGAAAAAGGTATGAATAGCAGACTCAGACCCCATTGTTGCAGACTGAATAGGAAAGATCTTGAGAGAAATCATATCATATTTCCAGGTCACTAAGGAAGATGGCATTTTAAAATTAGCAAGATAACATTCTAATGATCTAAAATGCTTTTTTTCCTAAAGAAAAACAAGCAAACAAAAACAATGTCAGGGCTGGCAGTGCAGGTCAGTGGTAGAACACTGTGTCACACACACAAGGCCCTGGGTCCCATCACTAGTACAACAGAGAGAAAAAAAAAATTTTCCAGAGGACATAATAGGAAAACTTGTTTTTAAGAACAAAAAAAAATGAAATTATACCTTCTCTATAATTTTTTTCAGTCCTAGTTCCTATACCTTGGTTGCCAGATTAGCCTATGGAGGTTAGGACTTAGCAAAGCAATGCAAAAGACACAGTTTCTGTCCATTGCTCATAGGTTAGGGTCCACCAAGGCTCACAGAAGACGGTCTGTAGACCACTCTGTGATGTTTTGTGTTAGCTCTCATGAGGCTATTTCCCAGGGAGCTGGGAGATCTCATCACTGAGTCCAGCACAGTGGCAAGCACAGAGTGGTCATTTAGTACATTCAGGAAGGGAAGAAAGAAGAAAGAGAGGGAGAGAGGCCAACAGGCAGGGAGGGAGAGAGGAAGAATGAAAAAAGGCAGCAGGGAGATGGCAAGAGAGAGAGAGAGGAAGGAGGAAAAGAGCAAGGGAGGATACCCTTGGATACATCAGCTTTTAGATCACAGGTAGACACATCTTACTTGGGCATGATCATCTCTAACTAGTGACCATACACAGAAAACTAGAAAAGAACCCAGAAAATGACAGCCAGAAAGTACTGAGAAATCCCCCTCTGAGTGGACAAAGGGTAAGGGTTTTAGTTCAATACAGAACAAAGCATGTTCTGAGAGCCTACTAATTAGCAATTCATTCAAGAAGAAATTATGGGAAGGTTAACAGCTTCCCAGAAATGACATGGAATAATAGAAAGTCTAATAAACCAATCTCATATTGCAGATAAACACACCAAGAACTAGGAAAGTAATGTAGGATTTTAACATCTGACCAAAATACAGAAGCTGGCACAATATTTAAATTGGACCTAAAAGAAGAAAGAAAAAAGAGAAAGAAAGAAAAAGAAAAAAGAAAGGAAGGAAGAAAGAAAAAGAGAAAACAGAGCAAAAGAAATGGAGAAAAGAAAGAAAAAGGAGAGAGGGATAGAGGGAAAAAGGAAGGAAGGAAGAAGGAAAAGGAGAAAAATATATGAAACAATTTGACATCAGATAACAGGGCAGTGACCCACCAGATCTGGAAGAGAAGAGAAACAACTGCATGTTGTGGTTTCCCTGGCTTCCAACCTAGAAAGACTTTCAGGGGATGGAGCCTGGAGAAAAATGTGAGCAGCACCTGTGGTCTTGCTGAGCTGAGGGAAGGGATCTGAGCCTGGGAGCTTGCATGTAGAGTATCAAAGATGAGAGCTGCACAGACAGAGGGAACAGTAGCGGACTTCAGGGCTCCTGGGCAGGATGTGTATGCTCAGTAACCCTGCCCAGTGCTACTGGAAAGGAGCAGGAGTGGCTCCTGTGCTCACAGGGCTGCTGATGTTTCATAGTCCCATTCCCACAAGAGCAGGAAGTTCCTAATCTATAGGCCGACAGGTAGAGTATTTAGAAAATTGAGAAGTAGGGGCCAGGGATAGCTCAGCAGCAGGCCACATGCCCAGCAATGTGTGATATTCTGGTTCCATCTCCAGCTCTGCAAAACAAAAACAAAAACAAAACAAACAAACAAACAAACAAAAAAACCCCAACAAGTGATGGCCATAGTAGTAGTTCTCATGCTAATTCTGCTATTTGTGTTACTTCAGGATTCCTACTGACTCCTCTTTCTTCTCTTATGGGTGTTTTAGTGGCTGATCATTTTTTATTTGACTATGAATTTGACCTTGTTACCAACTGGATGTTATTTCATGACCTAAAACGCAGTCTATTTTAGTATATATTTTGAGTGCACTGTACCTGTGGACTTTTCTATTTCCCCCTGTTGTTCACTTGATCTTTGCTGCATGTATTTTGTGGGATTTTTTAGTAGTTGCAGGAATGTTCAGGATTACTATGTCCTCTTGCAGAACTGATATCTTTGTCACTATTAAATGTCCTGGTAATATTCTTTCCTCACAAATCTACTTGCTTTGGTAATAATTTAACTGCTCCAGCTTTCTTTATGCAATTATAGCCTAAAGTATCAATTCTCCTCTGTCAGTGATTGAAAGGACAAAGAGACTAAAAGGATGTAGGAGACTTGAAAATCCTATCACATAACTCAACATACTTGAAATTAATAGAACACTCTTCTCTACAACAGTAAAACACACATTTTCTTCAAGTGTGCTCAGAACAAGTTCTGGGACAGATTATATTCTTTGCTAATAAAATAAGCCCAAGTGCATGTATGCACATTTGTGCATGCGTGTGTGTGTGTGTGTGTGTGTGTGTTAGTGAGGACTGAACCCAGGCAAGGCCCCAAACATATAAGCACTCTACCAATGAGTTAACCGTAGCCCATAAAATAAATCTCAATAAATGTAGAAGGATTCCCATCATGCCAAATATATTCTCTGATGATACAGAATTGAACTAGAAGTCCTGAAGTCCACTCACTCATGGGTGATTATTGACAATATCAAGGCAATTTAATGGAAAAAGTAAATTTTCAGTGAATGGCTGCTCTGGAGATTTAGGTTAGCATGTGTAAAAAATTAAAGGAAAACAAAGAAAAAGAAAAGAAACTTGGTAAGTTCACTTCACATCCTATACAAAAATTAACTTAAAACATGAAAGCTAAACTTAGAAAATTTCTAGGAAATATGAGTGATCTTGTATCTAGGAAAAATTCTTAAATATGACACATGAAAAAGCAGGAATTTTAAGTGAAAACTACAGCAAAGAACAAGCACATGTAGCCTCCCATTCCTTCGGGTAGAAAGACTCCTCCCCACAGAGCGGCCTTTCAGTGGTGCCAGGTGGCTCTCGATTCATGGGACTCTGGGGCTTTTGCTCCTTTTCTCTGCTGGCCGTCCCTCGATTTCCTTGTGAAGTCCTTCATTGTCATACTTTATTTTATTTTTATTGTAACATATTTGAGACACAAAAAGTTTAAGGAATACCCATGAACTACCACATGGCTTAGCATCTCAGTGTTTAAAGCCACCTTTGAGGCAGCTGTTTTTATCCTAGCAGACAGAGAGCCCATAAGGATGAGGAAGCATAACTTACAGTTGTTTTATCAACTCCAGCTCAAGGCCTGGTAGTCATCAGGGATTCAATCAATGTCTGGAGATGCAGAGAAAGAGTGAGAGTGTGGAGAGCATGCAAGCCCTCTGCTGCCCTCCAGATGGACAGCTGTTTCTCTTCTCCTCTTGGATGCCCTCCCAGGACTCAAAGGTTAAGGTAGTTGAGGGCTCCATACAGAAGTCCAGAACCCAGCACTCCTTGAATTCTGCACCATAGCACTTGGTTTGCTTTGGAGGGAGGTTTGTGTGTAGCTGAGGTGAAACTCCTGGTGAAGAGGTGAAGATCTGAGCTGGCGCTCTGAGCTCCACTTCTCACCTGCCTCCTCCTTCTTGTGGCTTGGTGTGAACTAACCGCCCTGCCTCCTCCTCCCCAGTCTCTCCTTCAGCCATCCGCCTCCACTCAGCTGCTGTTGCTCAGATGCCCCATATAGTGCTTCCTTCAAAGAGTTGTGGTGGTATCACCTCCCCCACATGCTGGCCGAAGATCACTTCCTGGACTGTCTTCCTGGAGTGTCAGCGACCTGGCCTGTCCTAGAAACTGTTCTGCTGCTTCCCTGACATTGCACTCTGCCATTCATTTCAAAACCTTGCCTTTCACCTTCTGCAGCAAGGACTCCAAATTTAGAGAAATTCCAATCAGTTGGGACAGGCCTGGCCTTGTCCTTGGACAGAAACAATGAGGTGGGGGACTGGGTAGACTTGGAAAAGATGTAAGGGGAGGCGGTATGTTAAAAGACAAACCTCTGTGGCTAGCAGCCCCTGTTTTCTAGCAATTATGGGACAGTGGGACTGCCCCTCTCCCTAGAAGTCAAAACAAAACTTAGAAAACCAGAGCAGGCCTTTCTGTGCTGTACTTCCCAAGGCCCACGGCTTTGCTTGTAACCAAACTTCTCTGCAGATACCAGTCCCCAGCCTGCACCCTGGGTCACTCCACTGCCCAGACAGAGGGAGGACAGATGCCTTTCCCTTATCATAGCCAAGGACGTAACTTGGGATAACAGAGTTTGCAGCTGGGAGGGTCTCCTTAGGGTCATTTCATCCATTCCTCACCTCTGTGTGAGTTTTCACTTGTTCCTCTGTGGAGACCCTGCTCACTCACACTGTTCTGGTGACTGGCAGCTCCAGAAGAGGGACAGCTGGGAGTGTACCTTGTGATATCTGCTCTCAATATCATTATGCTTTAATGCAAGACCACTGTCTATTGTTTCATCCCATATGCAGAAAAAGGAAACAGGAAAGGCAAGAAGCTGAAGGAAGACCAGAAGGAAGAATAGAAATCGACTCCAAGACAACTGCTTCCAAGTTTGAGCACTTAGCTGTTTGAGATCCTTCTACTCAAAGTGTGGTCCATGGACCAGGAGCATTAGCATCTCCTGGGATCTCAGCAAAAATGCAGAATTTCTGGTCCTACCCCAGACCCAGTGCAACAGATCCCGCAGTTTCACCAATATCACCAGGTGATGCACATGCACATTAAAATTCCGTGTGCACTCAGCTAGGGTTTATCCTGCATTCCTCACTGTGACCTTCAGGGCAGGAGCTCAGACCAGAGTAGGACTATGTGGGGAACTGGATGAGTCTGTCCCTAAACAACACACACATCCCACAGCCCCTCAGGGCTCAGTCACGCAGTTCTCCCAGCTGGCCATGAACTTGAGAGGCATGGGAGTATTGGGCCATAACATTCACTTGGAACCACCTAGTGTGGCTTCCACTGGAAGAGCCTTTCTTGTGCGCTTAGCAGGACCATCCCTACTGCATGGCCCCACATAACTTTACCTGCGAGCTGCCTTTGGACTTGAGACAGGGAACTTCATTTTGTTGGGTGGCAATGTTTTATCACTAAGTGTGCATGATTCACTTGGATTGCTGTTTTAGTTTTCTAACAAGGGGTTGTTTTTGTGCCTTTAAATGACACCCTTGTGGCCCCCATTACCTCAATCTCCTTTGATGCAAGCCCTCTGTTTTTGAGCATCAGGGTTCTGCCACCCGGACCTGGTGAGGCATATTTAAAGCTGTTTAAATTGACAGACTGGGCAAACAGGATTAACTCCATGGGCCCAGAAGGGGAGGTGGGATAGAGGGGGCAGTTGCAGAATGGCTTACATGGATGAACAGGAGGACAGCCGGCTGGGCTGGGAAGGGGCCTATTGCCGGAGCTGGCCAAGAATTCTCGATCTGGGAGGTAGGCAGAGAGTCTGCAATCTGCTGGTGATTGGATTAGACATGGTGTGAAATTCGGAGCAGGGCTACACGGCTGGGGCTGGGGCCCGGGCTGCTGCAGGGCTGGGCTGTGGAGGCCCCGCTGAGGAGACCGTGTCGGGATGCCTGTCCAGGCCCCAGCAGGCCTTGGAGACAGCGTCAGTGTCATAGCCCTGGGAGGCTCCCCCACAGCTCGGCCCTGTTGTCTTCCCCACCCCACTGAGCCCTGGGAGTTTTCTCAGGGAAAGCAGAGGCCGCCCAGCCCTATTCACAGGGCTCCTATACCCTTGGCCTCTCAGCAGTAGCCTGGGCTGGGGAGCAGCAAGAAGCCCGTCTTTCAAGTCTCTGGGCTCCCAACAGCCCCCTCTTGCTATCTCTCTCGGCCTTTTTCTTTTCTTTGTCCCCTTGTCCCTCTCCCCCTTACACAATCTGGTCATCCAGTAGGATTCTGCTCCATCTGGATTTGCTCAAGAGACCAAATCAACTTGTATTTTCCACTTTTTCAGGGATTTGGAGGTTCTGATTAACATCTTAGAGGATTTTGAAACTCTTTGCAGAACCTTAACCAGACCCCCGGGGGTGGGGCAGCAGTGGTTCCAGATTTCTTGTGGCCGAGATGTTGACAGCAGCTAAGCCTTTCTGTCAGAGCCACTAGAATAAGGCTCAAGTTTGACAAGGAGATGGGCAAACACAGGAGAAAGATGAAGGGGTGGACATGGACATTGGTGGATACCCAGGCCTACCTGATAACGAACAGGGCTCTCTCAGGAGCACTAGCCTTTGGTTGCTGCTGGTGTCATATAGACACCTGGGCCCCCACACTTGAATTTCGTTGACCTCCTTCTGAGTCTTCTCCATCAGAGGCAAACTGTAATCACAAAACAAAACCCCATGCCATCTCAACCACCTGGAGGAATCCTTGGCCCTAACTCTACCTCCTTGATCACTACACAGCACCATGCTTCTTCAGTTTTCCTTCTTTCCGGTCACAGCTATGCTGCTTATGAAACAGGAAGATGAGTGCTCACCTCTTCTTTCTTTGCTTTGGAAAATTCACCCTTTTCCTGATAAAGGCAAGAACCCCGAAGTCCATCCAGTTATAGGACTGCAGAAGCTCAGAGCTCAGAAAGATCAGAGCAACAAGCCCCACTCCTATAAAGAAAATGAGCTTGCGAAGCCCTGTTTCCAATGACTCGTCATAGTGTCCTTTCACTACACCTGAGTCCCCCATAAGATTCATGTGGCCTGACCAAGGCTCTTTCCTCTTCTGTCTTCCGTGGACGCCTGAGAGGGGCTTTTGACAAACACAGGAGCCAGGATAGTGCCTGCTGGGAGGATGCCTCTCTTCTCCTCATTCCCTGAGTGCAAACCTAGATGAAGGAGAACACAGCCTGACCTTAGCCAGCAGCAGGTGTAGCTGCCCCCTGTACCTTGTAGCATGGGTTTCCAGTGCTGAGCTGGATTGCTTGTGTTAGCAAATGTGTCTCATTTCATGTGGTCTTCAGCTCCATTTGCACTGTCCATGTCATTTCTGTGCCAGTGAGAATCCCAAGTGTGGATTCCCTAGGAAAGAATGTTTGGGTGGACTAAACTTTGCTGTGGATGAGGAGGAGAAAGGTGGTACTAAACTGCCACTTCTGAGCGTGGTATAGCAGGAGGTGAGCCAGTGAATCCCTGAAGGCACACAGGCCCACCCCGAGTTCCAAGCAAGCCCCTCCTTCTTCACAAGAGGCATCCTCCTTTCCTGCCTCAGCCTGCAGCAAACATGCTCAGGGTTTCCCCTACATTTGCATGGTCATAGAGAGGAGTGGTTTTCCGGTGGAGAGAAAAAGCTTTTTAAACGCTCAATCACTGATGCATAAATAAAACTTCAATTGTAGACACATTAACAGCCCATGGGACTTATTCAAAATGTCTCCAATTCTGTAGGCATCTTCTGCCCACAGTTCTTTGGTCACTGTGTGTGGTAGTGAGCCTCCAACGTTGGCCCCCAACAATTCTTTGCCTCCTAGGACTTACATATGCTCCTTGGATCAAAATGAAGAAGCAGAGCTGAGTTCCCTTGCCGTGATTCTCGGCTAGCCTGTGACTATGTTTGACCCTAGAATTTGACAGAAGTATAACAGTTTGAGATCTCCAGGCCAAGATCAGAAAAAAAAAAGGGTTCTCTCTCTCTCTCTCTCTCTCTCTCTCTCTCTCCCTCTCTCTCTCTCTCCCTCTCTCTCTCTCATTCTGTGCTGGGTGGATATGGAACCCAGAGTTTCATGCATGCTAGGTAAGTGCTCTAAAACAATCCCTTTCTTCTTTGCAAGCCAACTGGAATGTAGGAAGCTCAGCTAGCCTAAGCCCTCAATGCCACCAGGGAGCCACCTGGAGAGGTCCCATGGAAGGTTGAGCTCCAGAGCATCAGCCACATGCTTAAAATCTTCCTCAGTGTCTTGGCTTGGCTGAGTTAGGATCAGAATATAGGCAAACAAATGACGCTGGATAAAAACATGGTCAGAAAATCTGTCTAACGGGGTTCTCACCAAGTTCCTGGCCCCCACAGAATTGTGAAAAATCATAAATTATTGCTGATTTAAGCCACTAAGTTTTGGGTAGATTATTATAGAGCAGCAGGTCAATCAGAACTCTGCCATCCCTGATGACAAACGGAGCCCCAAACAGTGGGTACCATCACTTGTTTCATCATCTGGTTTAGCACTTTGCCGAAGGGAACAGGCTGAGGTCGTCCTAGAGTAAAATAAAAATGCACAGGGATGAGCACACCCATGGTCATGACACTCTCAGAAAGTTGGTCTCTTACTTGGCCTTTTGCTTTGTGGCCTGCAAACCAGGCTGTTCCCTGGTATAACTGCCAGGGAACTGGAATCAAGGGTGACATTGTATAGAGAATGTAAGGACAGGGCTAGGATGCTATTCCACAGCTTTGGAGAGGTACAAGGGAATCTATTACATTTCTTTTAGTCTCATGACCAATCATGGATTATTTTATTCTCTGGAATACAAAGTAAGCCCCATCCTCATTTCTGTCTGTCCTTCATTACTGGGGCTCATGTGCGCATCAAAGGGCCATAGAACTCCAATCTCCCACAGATGGCTTCCAGCTCTGCGACAAGGTCACTGTCTTGATCCATCATCCCAGGAAGTCCTGTCATTCCCATCAGAGAAGTTGTGGAGTAAAAGCTGTCCTGAGCAGGTCAGCTGCCAAGCTGAACAGAGAGGCCCAGTGTTCTTACAGAAGCTGTCCTCTGCCCATGGCCTTGAGACTTCTGCCCTGCATTCTACTGTCACAAGGACACTCACAGAGATCTTCAGGGTACATGAGATCCTCAAGAGCAAGGTCCCAAGCCTGGCTGTGGCGTGTGTCCAGTAAACAAACTTTTAGGGGTTCAAGAACAGTTTGCTTTTTTGGTGCTGGGGATGGAACACATGACCCTATGTGTGCTAAGCATGTGCCCTACCACTGAGCCGCATCTCTGCCCAGATACACTATCCTATATGGTACTGGGTATTAAGTAGGGCTAAGGATAGGAAGAAAGAAAGGCAAAAATATTTCCCTAATGCTTCTCAAGGAGACTTATTCTAAACAAATCTAGTTTCCATCAATAAGACACTGGTTAGATAAACCCCAATATTATCACACAATGGAATATTAATAGCTATAAAAACAAATAAGGAAGTTTGAAAAGTAAATTGATATGGAAAGTCCTCCAAGTGTACTATTATGTGCAGGGGGTACAGATTCAAAGTGGTATATAAAGTATGCTTCTTTTGGCCTAAAGAAAAGGCCAACAACGATGTGTGTTTACACGGGCTTGTATTTGCACACATATTGAGACTACACAGGAAATTATGGCAATGATTACTCTCTTCCCTGGAAAGAGATGCGAGGTAAAGAGGGTAGATGGATGAAATGGTGGGCTGAAATTCACTTGAAGCTTATTGTTTGGATTGTTGAGCCATGTGAATTGCATTACCTAGTCCAAAAAAATGTTGCGGGGTAAGGGGAGGTACACATACTTTGCCTAATTTGATTACAGAATAGCCAAAGAAGAAACACAAGGGTCAGGAGCTTTAGATGGAATCATGCTTATTTAAATTGCCTGGAATAACTCCAGGGAGAATAAAGCTTGAAAATAGCGCGCAGGGTCTGGGTGAAGGGGCGGTTTCAGAGCCTCTGCCAAGTCCCTCACAGCCAAGATGTGAGCCTGAGGCAAGAGGTGGGAGAAGCAGCTTCCAGACCTGAAGGACTTTATGATCCCATGAAAGCCGTGGGAATAGGTTTCCCATCTGAACTCAGAAATCTCATTCTGTAACGCATGCGAAATGCGACTGACCTTCTAGGCTCTTTGAAACAGTTCGAATCCAGAGGGGAAAAGGAACCCCAGTCAAGGGAACAGTGGCAGATTGGAAGCTGTGCCTGGGGGTCAGGGGTTTGGGACTTGGTATTAAACTTGGATGTGGGGACACTGACAATGCTCACCGACTTTCCTTCCTGCTCTAGGTGCACAGCTGCACAGTGGTGCCTTCCTTGAGAGCAGCGAGTCCACAACTTGCTCATTTCAGTCAGGGCTCAGTAAATGGATGAAGGAATGAGCACTCTGAAACTAGAAAATGCACCTTGCTGTCTGCACTAAATATTCAAGGGATTTATCTGAAGCAATGAAACCTCCAGGTTCCTGACACTGCAGATGGCGAAGCCGTTGCCAGTAGAGGGCAGTGATGCTTTTACCAATTAATAAAAGTGTGCATGACTTTAAAAAGGTTACCTTATTATCAAGTAATAAAAGTGCACACACTATTCCTTCTCTTCCAGGCTGCCTGATGTTGTTCCTATCAGCACAGGATGATTCCCCTTGGGTCAGTTCCTAGATTTCTATGATGAAGAGCAGAGGTCGGAGTCCTTTAGCCCAGAGCCTCTTTGGCCAGCATGGCACACCCACTGTGTGCTGGAAGGAACTTGCATTCTACATGTTAATACCATCTTAATAACTCTCAGAGATGGTAGAGATTGTTTTCTGTGAAAAGAAGATGCTGCCTCCTTCCGCTTCCCTCTCAGGGCCTCTGACCTCTCTTTATCTCTGGCAGGCACCATATCTAATCTTGGGAATGAGGGGCAGCTTCGCTAAGTCCTGGGATCTTTCCAGGTGGGGAGCAGCCAGAGACAAGAAGTGGGCCAGTGGCTGTGGGCCGCTGCTCAGATGTGCATGGGTACAAAGAAGGAGCTGTCAAGTACTATGCTCTTGGTGAGGGTGAACCATTAGATGATAATTAACCTACTTTGATTAGCGGGGCACATTTGCCACCCCGTGTAGCCTTGCACTGTCTCAGCACCTGACAATGCCATCCCTTCTGTTCCCCTTGCTTCAAAAACAAGACAACAGTCTCAGCAACAACTACTGTTTCAGGGGCTTTGGGAATTTGAGCATCCTTTACCCCCTAGTTTTCCTGGACTTCATTGATCTCATATAATAAAAGAATCAGATTCTGTAATTGGCTGTTTCCAAACCTGACACTGAGCACCTTTCTGGGCTCAGAATCAACAAACTGACCAGAGAAAGTCCAGAAAGCAGGACACACAAGACAAAGCTAACTCCAGGAAGTGACGTGTATGCACAGTTAGATCAGGGAGAACAAGGCAGACTATATTTCAGAGTATTAATGAGGGCACGAAGGAGGTATCAGGAAGCAAAAAGAGACTACAGCATTGAGAAAATAACCAACACAC
>PVJX010011840.1:0-52458 GCA_004027295.1 Dolichotis patagonum | reverse complement strand
TTTTTTAAAAAGAGTTGATAAAGTGGAAACCTCATTAATTTTAGTAATATTGTGCAAGAATTTAGATCAAATGAATAGAAAATATGGATGTTAATTTTTTTAAGGAGTTACCTTCTTCAGCATTGAAATAAAGAAAGAAAGTAACTCAGTAATAATTTCTTTGACATTGGGTGCTCCCGCTTGGGCTTCTCTTTGGTCCATACTTTGAGTGTTGACTGAAGTGAAGTAAGTACTCTGGGGAATTTCAGAACCTTACGTCATGAGTGTATCCCTGACCAATGCGACAGAAGGAAAGACATTAGGATGGTTTCTGGAAAAATATTTTTATTCTTATAAAAAAACCCCAATCTAAACTTTTGCTCCCTATTACAATATTTACTGGACATGGTGCTTAGTAGTTAATAGCTATCCTACAGCTTTGAAGGGAAAATCAAGAGATGTTGACCAGGATCTCTGACATCGTTGAACCAATCTTTCAGTATGCGCTGGCCTTATTTTTCCCTCTATTTCTTGTGAGATAAGCCTATAAAATTCCATTTTTTAAAGGTAATGCATGATGAGTTTTCAGATCTTCTCATTGTAAGTGTCCTAAATGGTGTCCAGACATTCACAAATAGAAACTAATCTCCTCTTCCTAAATGGTCCACTGCACTGAACAAATCCTAGAATCAGGAAAATTTTCTTGTAGTGTAAAGAAACTTTAAGCTTATCTTTCTTCATACTTTAGGATGATTAAGAGAATACTTTTATAAACCTAAATTTAACTGCTTCTGGTGTTAAGTTATATACATTTTAAGGAAGCAATCTTAACCCGTTGTGGTGGCACATGTCTGTAATCCCAGCACTCAGGAGGCTAATGCAGGAGGAACTTGCAAGTTCAACCGCAACCTGGGCTACAAAGTGAGCTCAAGGCCAGCCTGAACTGCATAGTGAGACCCTGTCTCAAAAAGACTGGGGTGGGGAAAGGAATGTTTTTCGAGGTGAAATTAATTGCATGACCTAGAGATTAAGATAAGGTGAGGCTAAGTCCTTCTCCACAGACTCTAAAGTAACTATCAAGTAAACATTAAGTATTGCAGAAGCAAGAATACTCTCTACTCTCCTTAAATACTTCATGTTATCTTATCATCTTCTTTTTTGAAACCCAGCATGTCACTTCCAGTCATAAGAATAGAATGTCTGTATCTCAGACACATAGCTAAGCTCATCTACCTTGATGAGTGAATGGAAGGGCTCCCAGCAAGATAGTTATGTACCTGAACTTGTCTCTTTATTTAATAGGAGGATCCTTTATAAGTTAAGAGTGAGTTTGATGGGATTTTAGGCTGTAAAAAAATATCCAACCAACTTTATCTCCTGCCCCTCCAGCACTCTTCAAGGAACACTGGCTTAGTAGACCAATACTGGTTTAGTTTACGTCCATCTCCTAAAAAATGTTCCATCTTAAACACAGGACACATTTTTTGAGAGAGCCCTAGAAGCAAACTCTGGAACACGGATTGCATATTTAAATTTTGATAAATAATGCCACATTCTCAAGCAAAATGTACACCTTCCCTGAATTTTAGAGTAAGTTTAGTTTTTCTACCTGCATACCTGTGCTTTTAGAACCAACCTGACTAAAACTGATGTCTCATCATTATTTTAAAAATTACTGATGTAAAATATACTGATGTATATTTTTAAAATTACTGATTCATTGTCATTTTGTTTTTATAAAGATTTTAAATTTTTAATGAAATTTATTTTCACATATATTCCTTATTATTTAAAATCCTTTTTATCGTTGTTAAAGAACATGTATGATTATAGATGTGAAACCGGGCTTATCCTCTTCTCCACAGTGAGTCATACGTACTAAAATCTACTGTCCCTGTTTATCATTTGTCATTTGACGTTGTGTGTTGCCTTTTTAAAAATGTAATCATCTTAATTCTTTCACTTTCTTATGCCTTCTGAGTTTTTTCACATTGTATTCTAATATATTCATGTTATTATAAATAATTGTTTACAAAATTTTATTCAGAATAAAAAGTAAGGTAAATGGATTTTTACTTTTATGTTTTTCTCCCACTGTTAATTAATTCATCCTTTCATTGATTTGAATTTCAAATTTCATTTTATGTTATTCCTCTGTATTATTCTGAGTTTATTTTTGTACTTTATTTTCTGTCTTAAAATGTATATTTCTCAAATGGTAACAAATTATTTTAATTGCAAGTTGCAGTAGGAGCTCTAATACATTTGAATACTACCAAGGTATTTTATAGGTCACGATATTCTTATTTATTTCAGTTTTCGTATTTAACTTGCAATGAAGTTGAATATAAACAAATGGAATTTATTGATTAATTTAGTGGCAAATATACATTTAAAATATTAATGGTGTCTGTTCTAAAATAGGCCTTTTATACGTTTATTTTGTTATTCTCCATTTGCTTTAATAGAGTTTTAAAGAAAACTTTACATAAATCCTAAGGGTTTCTTTTGTTATTACTTTATGTCTTTTTAACTAGCCAACATACTGAATTTCCATCTTAGGTATAGTTGTCTTCTAGTTGCATCTCTGGGGTACCTTAATAAACATTCACGTGATTTGTAGATTAGTATGATTTTTCCTTTTTTTTTTACTTTATGTAATTTTATGATTAATTCAGTAATATAAGTTGGATTAGAGATAAAAATTGACATTATGAGTTTTAAATTGCAGCAGTTCTTATATTTTTCTCTTATACAAATTGCTTTAAAGAGCACTGCTAGAAGCTTTTCAATACCAATGGTGATAAATATTTCTTTGTCATTTTCTGTATTTTTAAGGAATACTTTCATTATAGGATGAGGAGCATAATACCAATCCTCAGCCTGAAATATATCTCTGCCTGACAATTATAACATGTTAAAGTGTTATTTATCACTTTTTTATTAGTAGTTTTCATCAGGAATGAAAAATAGTTTCTACATTGCCATAGTTAATAGCTATTTTTCCCCTCCTTAACACTTTCAAATGGTAATATACTAATAGATTCATTTTTATCAGTGAATATTAATTATCAAGTCTAATAATATTATTAATTTTCATACAGACATGTGGCATACACTGACAACATCCACCTACTTTCTCCTCTTTCTACACTTCCTTAACCACCTGCCCCCTTCTCCTCACCCCTTTCCTTTTACCTAATTATCTCCTTTCATCTGTCATGTCACTGTCCCCCCTAACCAGTCCACCTTAGACAGTTAACATGTGATGCTTGCCTTTCTGAGTCTCGCTTTTTCAACTTAACATAATCTCTAGTTCAAAAGTGAATGGCTACTGGTTTCACAAGAAGAAAGTGCATTTTGTGTTTACACATTTCTGTATTGGATGCATAATTTCACTAGCCTTATGTTGCTTAAATCCTTCATATTTTAAATTAACTGAACAAAACTTTGTTAATTTTACCACAATTTTCCAAAGAAACTGCAACACAAACGGTACCTATTCTGGGCTCTGTTTTTCAATAGTTTCACCCAAACCATCAAAACATGTCAAAATCACTTTTACTCAAATTGATTAGGGGTGCTCTTTTTTCCAGTGTTTGGATCATCCTGAAAGTTATGATTCTTAGTCTTCCACTAAGGTACTGCTTTGCTGAAGTTACAGGGTTATTTTTCACTGTAGAGCTAATGAAGTCATTCAGGGTATGTGTAATTATAGAAACTTTTGGACATGGAACATGGGCTTTACACTACTGGATTAGTTTGTTTCCAGGGTTTCTTTCCTCTTTCTGTAATGGAATGGGCTCATAGCAACAAAAACTCAGATCTATTTGGCCACTTCCCTGAAATGTTTTCTGTCTGACTATCTTACCTCACCACTCCGTGAAAATTTAAACCAAAAGTCAAACCAAGATTCTGAAATATATAACTTGATTTATGTACTGCTTCATCTGCCTCATATTGTGTTTAAGTGTATTTGGCATGACAGCATTATTGTATTTTTCTTTCCTTTGTTTTTATTAAGTCAGGTTCATTTAATTATCAGAAGATGGTAAATGTCAATGAAACAAACAATGTCCAAAATAATATAATCCTATCTCTGCTGCAGCCATCTAGTGCATTAGTATAGTTTATCTTGTGTAGCTCCAACTTATTATAGAAATTCTAGCTCTGTGCTTTCCACAATAGAGTATGAAGGTTTACTTTAACCCTATCTGCAGTATGCATTTCCCATGCCTGGTTGTGTCTAAGTCTCTCTCTCTCTCTCTCTCTCTCTCTCTCTATATATATATATATATATATATAGATAGATATAGATAGATATAGATAGATATAGATAGATAGATAGATTTAGATAGATAGAGATAGATAGAGATATAGATATGTATAGATATATAAAGATATATACATATATAGATATATAGAGATAGATATAGATATGTGTGTGTGAGAGTGTATGTGTTTGTGTTAAAATAACTTTACCATTGGATTTATGCTTTGAAAATGGCAAAACATAAGCAGAGACATGTTCTTCAGTATAATGAATTTTGAAAGATATAATTTTGTAAAGTCGGTGAACTGACTGCTATGTTTAATTTTCTATGTGCCTGTCTGTGGTGCTTTCTGCAGTTCCACAGTAACGACTGCTGTGTGGAATGCATCATATTCAACATACTGGTGAGTTGATGCTAGTCAAAGAGATATCAATGCAGTATGAATTAGAATTTATAGTCTCTCCTCAGTTGTGAAGCAAATGTCACTAGATCCACGATCGACTTAGCTTCAGAAGATCTCCTTGCTAGGCTGACATGACTGATGATATAGATGTGAATTTGGAGAAAGAACAATTTATGTGTCTAAACTGACTGTTTTGTAGAAATAGAAAGAGATTCCCCCCCCAAAAAAAAATGGAGACCTGGTTTCCTTCTCTTACAAATGGACTAAGAAATTTTATATATATAGCATATATATGGCAATACATAAGCAACAACTTTTCCAGCATTTATGGAAAGAATTGAACAAATGTGATAAGAATAAATGAGTTCAATCACTGGTCATGTCACACATGCAGAAATAAAGCCCGTCTAGGAAGTAGTGATAAAATTATAAGCAGAGCAGCAAAGCTTTAAAAACTCAAGGGCAAAGTTACTGGGACGAAATCTGGACTGCCAAAGGATATCATGAGGACACCTGCCTAAAAGCAATAGTTGAGGCAAAACTAACTTCTATGATGTCACATGTGCATCATAAACTAACTTCCAAAGTTAGAACAACTAGATAAAAGCGATAGCAGCATACACTGCGTGGAAATTACAAATCACCGGTGCTGTGCTACAGTTAGGACCAGGCTGAGAAATTTAGAGCACAGTCGACGAGGGTGGCTTTCAATCGACATGGTGCTACCAATAGCTGAGGGAGCTCTTCGTTTTGGTGGCACACCGGATTCACAAGCCTGGAGACTGATAAACACAGCAAAATCATCAGAGGAGCTGGCTCAACAGGGTGACTAACTCAATGGAAAACACGAATCCTCAGCTGATTATTTAAGAGGGGCATTTATGTTCTATGAGATTCTTTTAGCAGCAGCTTCTTCCCTTTCACAAGCCATTAAATTACTAATTATGAAAAATATCACAATGTAGATTTAGGCATGGAGATATGAGAAAGTGTTTAACACAAATAAAATATAACTGCAACTTCATAGTGAACAGCCAAATAATATTTTGTAGGAGTTGCAAACAAAACTATGAATATGCAATTATATATGTGTATATATATATAACATATATATATATATATATGTATAAGTTGTTTCAATGCAAAGGAAAATCCAAATAATCAGAGAATGTTAGAAAATTTTACTCTAATAAAACTTTCAGAGATAATTTAATTATTTCATAAATAATATTTGAAAAACATTAAATGTTTATCAAGTCCAAAGTAGATCAATTTAAAATCAGTTTTAAAAGTGTATATAAAATGTTTGATTGAATTAGAGAAAACATAAAATTACTGTATTAGAACTAAAAGGCATATTGCTTACAAGCAATATGAATGGATGGTGAGTGCATAAAAAGGATAATATTCAAAATGTAAGGACAATAAAATAAATAAGAAAAAATCACCAATAATTGAGATGCTAGCTTCATACACTAAGAAAATGATATCAGTATGTTTAAGAAACATCTGCACTCCCATGCTCATTGAAGCATTTCTCGCAATAACCAAATACAGGAATAAATGAAGTATCCACTTATGGATGAACGGGTAAAGAGAACCTGGACATATTCACAATGGAATGCTATTAAGTTATAAAAGTTGGATATGTCATCTTCAACAACAAGGACAGAACTGGAGATCGTAATGTTAAATGGAAGGAGCCATGCACAGAAACACAAGTACCACATGATGTCACCCTGATGAGAAGGCTGAAAATACTGATCTTACAGAATTGGAGGTTAGAATAGTCATTACCTGAGTCTACGGACAGTGGGGAGGGACAGTACTGCCCAGGGAGGCTGGTCCGCAGGTGCTAACTTCAGTTTAGGCAGGAATGCGAAGTCCTGATGTGCCATTGTACAATATGATGACTACAGATGATGATGATATATTGTACATCTTAAAGGGCTAAAGAAAAGATTTTGAAAGTCTTTAATAAACACAAATAATAAATACTTGAAAAAATAGACATGTTTAACCTTTTTAAAACATTTCACAGTGTGTTCATTTATCAAGATATCACATTACCTCATCAATATGGTTAATTTTTGTTTTTAGGTACCAGTTAAAAATATGATTTAAAATTTAAAAATTTTGGAACAGAAAGAGAAATTCAAATCAATTCATAGTTAAACTGAAGCCAAGAAAGTTAACTTGGGCTTACCAAAATATTCAATTTTAGATGTAGCTAAGCAAGGTTCACTATATTCTAACTCATTCTTGGCTTAATATCTAGCTAAGCACTGGAATCATCTGAGGATTTATTGAAGAAAAGTAATTATTGTTTGCCACCACACACCCAGATTCTGATAGAAATGATCTGAATTGTATCCTTGGTATGTAAAATCTCCCCAGTTGATTTTCAACATACAATTGAGTTTGATAAACAGTTTTAGGAAGAACTATGTTACAAGCAAATAATAAAGCTAGGCTATAATTCATGCATGAAATTGTTAGACAAATTTTATCAAATCAGACTGTCTCAGACCTACAGAAACAAGTTAAATTATCATACACACACACACACACACACACACACACCATTAAGGATGTCTATTCAAAAACTGAAAGTGAAACCTTGGAACCTTTGGTATAATGAAAGACTATAACTGTCTAAAACCAGAAAATGAAAGAAGGAAGTAGTACAGGAGAGCATTCTAGATTCCTCAGGTCTCCCAGAGACAGAAATGTGTTCGAAATACTAAGTTAAAAACTAGATACTGGAAAGCATTCCTATTACAGCACCAACCATCAGAATCTCAAACAATCTGTGACTTCCAAATGACCAGGAAGACAACCCTCATTCAAACAGAAGCACAGGAAACAGTTACAGGAAATTTTTACAATAAAAAGCTGAAGAATGTTAAAAGCATTTGCAAAAAGATTTTAAAGGACAAGTTTTATTTAAAATATAGGTATTGCAATAAGGATTATAGACAAATATACACTATAAAATAACTAGACTAGGTAAGTTTGAGGATATGTTGTATTAAGAAAACATAAAATATATCTAGATACTTAGAGATTGAAAGGATAATTTCAATTTTTCACAATTAATTTTTTAAAATACTTGCTTGACTTATGTTAGTTAACAGAGTTTGAATATGATAAATAGCCAATTAAATTTTGGCCAACTGTCAAATAAGACAAAAATAAAGTAATAAAGATAAAATGATGAGGATAAATATACAACTTGAACCTATCTGTGGGCATCACAGTGTAGATCAATTTGAATAACTCATTTTGTAAAGAGAAATTAATAAAAGTACAATAGATTTACCCATAGTATAACACACAGAATATGACAATATTATTTAGCTTGTATGAGTAAAGTACTCAGATTGAAGTAATTCATAAAGTGAAAACTTTTTACTTTAATAAAAACTTATTTTTCAACAATATATAAACATTTTCAAAATATTTCATATAGAAACCCTTAAAATAACCTTAGTGGAGTAACCTAATGAAATAATAAAATCAAGTGATTGAAAAAAATGAATTTGCAATCAACACATGCCTATAAAACTGTCTCTTCAAAAGTGAAAGGGAAAGCAAAGCAAATATACATAGATCTTTTCTGTCCAAGATGATGAAATGGAAAATGAATTATAGAAAAACCTAATTACTACAATCTGGGTGTGCTATTTGTTTGATTCAAAGAAGTGGGAAGATTACAGTCTCCTCGCCTGCACATTCTTAGCTATGTGTTCCTTAACTAAACTTTCAGGATTAGTCTAAGGAAAAAACTAAAAGATAACTACTCCCGTCGGAGACATCGCTTAACAATCGAACCACACAGAAACAAAGCACAGTTTACACCTTTCGCAGAGCTCACTGAACACCATACTTTTCAAAATTCCAGCTTTCACTGACTTCCAAATTCTTAACTTTTGGACATTAGGGCTTTGTTGTTTGTCACACCACACTTTAACATTCCACTGGTTTAGTCCACTTATTTTTGATTTTCATGGCACTCAGCTAACAGTTTCTTACAAGTTTATATTCAAAAAAATAAAGCTGAGAATGAGCATAATTCATTTCCCTGGTGACAGTTTAATTTTAAAGCATTTCTTTTCATAAAGTTTCATATGGCTAAAAATAAGCATTATTATTGAATATCTCAGTTCATAGAAAATGATAAGTAAGATGTCTTTAAGGAAAGTTTTTAAAAATCTGTGTAAATTATATGTGAAATAAATAATTCTTGATAACTGTCAACACTATTTTAAAATATATGTGCTTCATTTTGATGCTAAAGGTATAAGATCATATTTTTATAAATAAATGGATGTACTCCAAAAAGGAGAGAATCAAAGCCGTTCATGTAACTCCCTAGAGCATATTTCCAGTTATAGTTTTATTTTGTTCCCATTTAAAATGATATGATATGGATATATGAATCTATGTGCTTGTACCTATGTGTAACCTTTATGTGTCTTCTAGACAAGTTTGAGTCTTTCAGACAAGTTTGCTACAAACTCATAATTGGATGCCTTATTTTTTTTAGAAGAGATTGAAATTTTTATGGTTTAATACTAAACTTCCATTCTTATTTCTTGATTTACTAGGCTTATTAGTGACTAACCGCACAGACTTTGCATGGAACTATATTCCTAATTTTTTTTTAATTTTCTCTTTTGAGACAGAGTTTCACTAACTGCTAAGATGCCTAAGCTTGACTCAAATCTATGATTCTCCTGCCTCCAACACTCAAAGTGTTGGGATTACTGGCGTATGCTATCATGTCCAGCAGATATATTAAGCTGTGAAAGTAACTACTAGTTTCCTGCTCTAAAAGAAAATGGGATGGAGATCTCATTATTTCTTCCAATTATTGAAGAAATTATAGTTTATATTGACAAGGTTTATAGACTATATGTTGTGTTTCATTAAACAGCAATTAGATTCTTTGTCCTTTCCCCACATTTTGAATTTCAAAACAGAAAGCCATAATAGCATTCATAATATTCCAAATATATATATATATATATTTCATAAAACAATGAACTTGTATAGTGAAAATCTTGTAGAAGAAAATGTACTCTATCAAAAATTTTCAAAGCTATCAAAGTAAATTACATTTGCATTTGCTAGATTACTTTTTTATTTTTCCTATTTTATCTTGTTATTTATTTTAGCTTATGTCATTTCTTTTTAATTTTGCCAAATTCATATCCTGCTGAATGTTTATAACGTATCCTTAGATAGATAACATTGTAACTTCTTTCATGAGTAAATAATCTGCATTTCACCTTAATCTTTGAATGGTGACAGAGTACCCAGTTTCAAAGGTACCCCCCAATATCCTGAAATTTGAATATTTTTTCCATTCTTTGTGTTTCAAGATAGTAGATGACTGTTTATGTATAACATTCTGTTGCTCATTGGAATGTTAAAATTTTCCCTTTATTTTTGAGATTATGAAGTTTAAACATGCGATTCAACATATAAGAGAGTGGACAATACTCTATTAATCTTGTTTTCCGTTCAAAGGGCTACTTCAATTGAATAATTGTTTATTTATAAGTAGTTCTGTAATTTCTTTGACTATTTCTCTCCCTCATTTGTATCTGTTTCTATGGATTTAGAATTCACGTTCAGTGATGGATTTCTTGAATATTCCCCCCAAGTTAAGCTTAATTGTGCTGAGTTCATTGACCCAGGATCTGATCAGAGCATGTTGGAGGATATTCCTAATTCTGCATGAGTGGGAACAGAGGCATGGCCTTGGATACGATATCTGGCTCAGTACCTCTTCCTCCCTGCTACTATTTCCACGCTCTGCTTCTAAGCAGCTGTGAACCATGCAGTTTTGTTCTGTCGTGCCATTCCACCATTGGATTTCTGCCTTGGAGACTGCCCAACCATATACTGAATCCCCCAAATCTATTAGCTAAATTAATCTGTTCTTATTAGTTGTTCATGTTTGATATTGTATCCCAGGATCTCTAAAGCCAGAAGACAGATTTAGAATTGTTACTGTAAATATAAATGAATATGTGGTTAAGAACCCTTTGGAACTGGTTTTCAGAAAAAGTTTAGAAAGATTGAAAAGTTTGGAAATGTGATCTGAAGAAGCCCTAAAGTGTGACAGACAGAGTTTGATAAACAATTCTGGTGGTAGTTCAGAAAATGAGAACGCTGATAGAAACGCAAACGCTAAAGGATTTCAAGTGGAGACAAGGACTCCATGTACAATGACCCTGGATGCCATGTGTGTTACATGCTGGCAGAAATGTTCTGTATTTGGTCCATATACTTTGAGTTTCAAACTAAGATTATGGGCAGTGAACCAACTAATCTGGTGGAGGAAATTTCAAGACAGTTCAGCATTCAGGCTGTGACATGGGTACTTCTGGCTGTTTTAGCCAGGTTTATAGTGAGAATTATGGATATAAAGTGGAAAGGGAAAATATGAAAAGTTTAAGCATTGCCACCCCCCCCAAAAAAAAAACCATGTATAAAGTTGGGAACAAAAGAGGTATAACTTCATTAATAAAGAAGACAGTACTTTGTACAGGTACGAGAACAAAATGCCTTGATAGCATCTCAGGAATTAGTAAAATCTCACACATGCTAGGCTCTGGAGACAAAAGTATAAACATCCCATTTGTGAAAAGAGCACCTTGAGCTCCTGAGCAGAAGGATCTCCCAGTAAACTGGCGGTCTGGGTTCACTTCACCTTGCTCAGCCAGTCAGGAACTCAGAGGCTTCTGCTGCTGTGGCCCAAGGGCTTTGATTGCTGCCTGCTCTGGTGGGAGACCTTGGCGTCATCGAAATGATGCCGCTTTTACTGACGTGCTGAAATTAAGAGCTGAGAGCCAAGGAGGATCCCGCTCAGACTGCAGTGGAAGGTCTGGGAGATCAGACAGGGGACCCATGAAAAGGCAGTATGTGCATCTGGGGGAAAGCAGGTGTTTGGTGAAGGTTCCAGGAAGTCGGAAATGCCAGGAAGACAGAATGTCTGTCTATCAAGAAAGTCTGCAGGCTGTATGTGGAGGCAACCCAAAAGAGCAGGCCATATGGGCTGCAGACAGGGCATAAAGTTAGGAGCACCCAAGCCCTCTGAAACTCACGTCACACAGCCCTATGTCCTGAATATGGAGCTGCAGGTCTTAATATTTGTTCTGAGGGGTTAGAGTCTCGCTTTGGTCCAGCTCTTTTCTGTTCCCATGGATAGATACGACGTTAACATGAATGGATTAAAAATCACCTAGCAGGTTAGTAGAGCAGAGCTTTGGATGCGTTTGAGTGACTTCCTTGTAAGCTGCCAACTGAAGAGGGAAGACCCGCCCTGGATGTGGCTGGCATTAACCAATAGGTTTGTAGCCCACATGGAATAAAAAGGGAAAGAAGAAAGTCCTCCCCTGATTTTAGTTTTTTGAAGGAGCTTCAGTCTTTGCCACTCCTTTGGGTTGTTTGTCTCCAGCTCACTCCAAATTCAGCACAAACTTTTCAGCCTTCCAATGCAGATCCTCTGATTTTAAATCAGGCTTGCACTGGACTCTTCAGTAGTTCCGCACCTTCCGATTTTGACTGGATCCTTCTCTCCTGTAGCCCATTTATCGCATTCTTTAATTTATGATCCCATAGATGCAGTTTTAAATTGTAAAACTACTATATGTTTATATATATATAGTTACATATATTTTTGTTTTTACAAGGGCTCACAGTTAAGAGTTTGTCTTGATTCTCCAAAAAGACTTTGACTTGAACTTTTGAAAAATACTGGAACTATAAAGAGTTTCAGAAAGAAGTGTTGGATTTTCAGTGTATCCCACAGTGTTACTTTGCCAGGCAGAATTATTAACTTATTGCTTTGTTTTGGGAGAGTAAGTAAGGAGATGTGCGTGAGTAACAAGTTAATCAGGAGAGGGATGTGACACTCCAGTTTCACTACGCTAACTTGAAGGGCCTGCACAGGCTCCTTCGTGTATCTGGGCAGGTCATAGAAGTGTGCCCTTGGGTACTGCATCTGACCCCTCCTCTTCGCTTCAGCTCTTCTCCCTGCTGTGCTTCCAGGCAGCTTTGCCCCTCTGTTCCCTTCCACCATGGTGTTCCTGCTTAGGAAACGTTTGACCATGGAGTGCCTCTCCTTAAACCTCCCTTCCTTTAAACTTTGCCTGTCAGTTATAGTGTTCTAGCACTGGGGAAGCTGACTAATACTCATCTCATAATCCTAAATGTCTCTCTCAAGTTACATATCTCCTTTTACTGCAGGTACAAACATTTTGATTATCTAATCAGTTTATTTTTCAATTAGAACAATACAGTAAAATATTATTTCATGTATTTAGGGTCTACCTGACTAGCTTGGTACAGTGAAAAGGGAATAGCAGTCATGTGAGTGTCCCTTTTGCTACAAGTCAGTTTATGTCTGCAGTGGTCTTCCCAAAGTTCCCTTGTCTTCAGACCCCACTTGGTTGCTACAAGGACAATATGAAAGCTATAGACAATAAATCAAAGCTGGAAGAAGGTTCAGCTCCTAGGTGATAGCTTAAAGAAGAGCTCTCCAATGGTGCTGGCTGACTGTTCTTAAGGAGTTAGTGTGAATTCTCTGAAAAGAACTGTTTACCATTTTTATCTGCATTCTTAGCATATGAATATGTTAAACTTTTACATAAATAATATGTAACTTCAGCGCTACAGTGCTGATATATGTTTATTCCAACCAAGGTGTTAAATATTTAAATAATTGGGACAATAATACTATTAATTTCTATTTCTCTTATTTTTTGTTTGCTATTCCCTATTGCATTTTTACTTTTTCTGTTTGAAATATCAAAAATCTATCAAGCTGCAATTTTATTTAGTCTCTTAATTTATGAAGTATCAATTGTTCTCCTTAATCTTCCCAGTTTTTCTTTGAAATCTGTTACATGCTAATGTTTGAACTTTTAACTTTGAGAATACCATATTTCTGTAAAGCACATTGAAACCAAAATCAAATCATATTATTTTAATATAATTTGCAAAGATACTTAGATGATTGGCATGCAATCTTTTGTGTCACATCTCTGATACTTTGGTTAAAACTGTAGTTTTACATTTGGTAATACAGCTTTGAACATTTCTGAGACTCAATTCGTAAATTTTGCCTCTAATATACTGTGAAGTAATCTAATGGAATTTTTCTTTAAAACTAATGTTGTCCATCATGTGACTTCCAGCTATTTGAAAAATTTTTCTTATAGTTCCTTCTGTTTTTTAATTGTTTTGATTTTATACCTTAAGCAACTGTCCTATAATTTGGGGAAAACAAGATGACTCATCTTTTTATCACAGGACCAGAATTAGGCTAAGGAAACTGAAGCAACTTTGGGTACTGGGAAATTAGTAGTATGTCTTTATCTAAAATTATAAGATTTTGCTCAATATAGATTTTTGTGTTATATTTTCTAATTTAAGATTCTACTCTAAGAAATAGCAACAAGGCATTAACTTTTTATCACTGACATTCCACTACACTTATAAATTTTAATAATTGATATGATTATCATTTGCCTCATCTTAGTTCTAGCCCTGACATTCTATCAAAAATCAGAGTTGGAAGAATATTTAATGCAAAAGGAAACACTGTAGAATTGATTTTTATTTTATGGATATTTTACAGAAAATCCATTTGGCAGCTAGCAGAAGTATCTATTTTTTGATTCCAGAATATGTGGCTTAGAGAACAGAAATCAACACTTACCAGAATTCCTATAAATAAGAATATCCAAGTTGGTAGATTCATGCCAGCCAAATCTGGGACTGGGAACCAGCATGGTCTGAAGATGGATTTTCCCCTCTTGCCACCCTATATCTATTTTTTCCCTTACTTGGTGATGTGAGAGATTGACCCAAAACTTCTTATCATCTTATTTCACCTTATGCGCAGACAATGGGTAGCATTATCAGGTAACGGAACAAGGAAGAGACATTATCTGGCATACATTTATTCGAGGACCTCTTAATTATACTTGCTGGATTAACATGGATGTGTTTCTTTCCCACAGGCCGTATTTCCTCCTAGACTGTACTGCATTATAATAAACAGATCATCTGCTCTATCTATGTTCTACAAAATCTGACCCCTAGTCATTCCTCCAGATCTGTTTGACAATTCATTCCTTCAGTTATTCACTTCAAGGCATTCTACTACCTTCTGCTGCTTTCTCTTGAACTCTCCTTAGTTACTCTTCTTCAGGGAGACAGTGAAATGACTGATGATGCCAGGGCTCTAACATACACATTAGTAAACAGAATTCTATTTTTTCAACATTGAATTCAATTTTTTGTAGTAGAATCAGAGGAAGAAAGATCATACAGTTGATTTGTGATTTGCTATTATGAAACTTCACAGCTACATTTTTATTGCTGCTTTTAAATTTTTGTCCATTTTCTATCACATGGTTGGACATAGTATGCTAAGCTACAAACAGAAACTACGCTACTGTAAATTTGTGTCACTTAGTTATATAATATTAGGGGGACCACAATAATGTGATTATATGTTGTAGGCACATTAAAATAGTACTTTAGAAATTTTGAGACATCTCAATTTCATGGTCCACTAAACTGTTTCAATATTGTACAGTTCAAAAAAATGTGTATTTACAACTACATCCAAGTCAGGATGCAAAAAATGTTAAAGGGTTTGACTCAATGGCATGCCTGAGATTAGTTTAATATTCTAACATCAGTATAATATTTATCAACCTTTTTTAAATGGATGCACTTGTACTAATTACTCAAAGATTCAGATAACTATATTGTCCACAATCCAAAGAAAATCCTCAAATGTAAGTTAGAATTATGGGGATGAAAAGTCAAATTTGGAAGACACATGAATACCAAGTTATGCACAATTTTCCCAACATCTTCAGAAATTTTCACTTAATGAGGCATAGTATAAGGCAAAAAATGACCAGCAAATGTATCATGTACTTGGAAAAGGTAACAACCCAATTTATAAATTCTTATCTCTCAACCATCTGGAGGTGCCAGATTGGCATGGTTTCTAGTCAGCATTCTGCATATTATCCATGCTTCACAAAGCAAGAAAGGAATCACTCAGCATTATCAAATGCTCAAGATGAAAAATTCCTTTAACATATTGATAGCCAGTCTGCAAAATTTCTTTAGCTCTTTTCTATGATGCTTCATTTAAAGAATTAGGGATTAACAGTATAAATTGCATTTGAAATGGTTGCAAATTTTCAAGCATGAAGTGTCAGCTCCCATTAGACCTAAGGATATACCTTTGTACTTTCATTAAAACCCTAGCTTCTTGGGACTGTGCTGACATGCACAATGAAAGGACAGTCAAGAAGAATTCACAGATTTAAGAGATACACATGGCGTGGTGAGTTCATTGTACCTGTGCTAAATCATAAGCGCTACGTAAAACCTGAGTGAGAATGACTGAATAACTAGAATAGTGATAAAATTCAATCATAGATTGTATTCTTTCAGTAGTGTTCTTGAAAGATTTTTGGCAACTGTTTTTAGTTCATTAGTTATGTGTACTCTGTGGGCCTACATTTTCACAGAAATATGAGCTACAAGCCTCTGTGAAATAATTATTCTATTTATATTGTAGGTCATAATAAGATTGAGGCAAGAAAAAACAATTTATATAAATATAACTACTAAAAACATTGGAGGGCAGATTTAACTTTTTCCAAATTAAATAAGTAACTGCAATAAAATATAAAAATTAAGTGATAAATCTTCAATGAGAAAGCCACAAATGAATGACACATACTATAAAAGTTAGATGACAGAAACATTTAACTCTAAAATTTTCGATACACCTCCAAATGCTGACTTTTATAAGAAAAAAACAACTTACTGAGTTACTAATGACAGTGGATCAGAATTGATTGGTGGAAAATAAGAAACTAAAGCAGAAGAAGCAATGCTCTGCAAGAAACTGGGAGATACTAAGAATTCTTGTCTTGGAAATACAGTTTCCTGAAGCTTTTGGAGTAGACACTAAAGCTGAATGAAAAGACTCTGACTTTAAATGAAGAAAAGAGAAAATCAAACTCAAGTTCTGTTTCAGGAGTAGAAAACATAATAAGAAAAAGAAAACAAAACTCTGATCTCTGAGAAGCAGGTTATATGTAATTTTAAAATTTTAAATTCCTAAGAAACCCAAGAATTTAAGATGTTTTCTGCCTTTAAAAATGAAATTGTGCTGTTAATTTTTTTTAATATCCAAATACTCCATTTTTATTTAACAGTAATATTAATTGACCCTCTTTGAATATGACAGTGTATATTAAGGAACACCTTGCATGGTCTTAATATTTCCTAAGTGTGAGGCAGAAGGTTGAGGCAGTAGTTAAAGTAAATTGAGAAAACGTCTCATTGAGCTGTTCCGGTTGGCGAGTAACTCCCCCAAAATGATGGGGGAGTGAACTATTGTGGAATGAATAGAATTACATAAGCCTGGTATCAGTTTAAATTTGCCCACATTTAAATACTGTTTACTGAATATCTCAACAATAATACAGGTGAATTGAAGCAAGAAGAATATTTAAATTCAGCATGAAATAAATATTCTAAAATGGGAAATGAAATGTATATTTATATATTCTCCAGAAATATACAAATATTGTTGTTCTTTGCAGAAGTTTCTTACAGTAACTGTTCACATTAATGCTTTGCCTATATAAAGAAAAATGTAGAATATTTTATGTCAAAAAATGCACTTCCTTTTCCACACTCCAAATTATTGTACCTTCTCTGTCACTCTTTTGTAAATAATCCATGTCATGTGACTGTTATAAGGATATGATATTTTCAGAGAACATCCACATGGGGCCAACAGTCATATTTTTGCTCCCATGTATTGTGCATGGGACCATAGGCTAGAGATTTCTGCTAGAACATAGAGCATCTTGTTTTACCAAGGAAGATCTCTTTGCAAAGCTTGTAACTGCTTGATCTCTGTATGCATGTACATGTGTATGCATGTGTATGATTAGGTTCTGCCTGATTTCACTGAGGTAGTAACATCAAGAAAAACCTGTACAGGTCCTATTTACTTTTTTATCCTCAGTATCATCAACCAAAGCATTTTTTGCTATTATTTATTAATAATTATTGGTATACATACATGCTGTTTATACCCTTTAGCGCATTTTCTTTTCCTCCTTTTGCTTTTTAAGTACATTATCTGTTTAGTTATATCATGTTTCAGCTTGCTCAGTACCTTATTGATCTGTTTTTTTGTTGTTATTTCCTTTTTAATCACCTTATATAATTCTCTTGTTTTGTTTTTGTGTTTCTCCTCATCCATGCCCATGGATCAGCTTTGATGGAGTTGGGAGTTTTTGGAGGTATTTTGTTACCTTGTTTTCTCATGTCCTATTGTTTTATTTTTATTTAGTTTTCATTCACTTGGAGGTAGTAATATACAACAAAACAGGATGGAATAAAGCCAATTGAGACAGTGAAATTGGCACAGAACATCGCAGCAGGTCACCAGGACAACAATAATAGGCACCATTGTATATCTTGTTATCTTCAAAATAGTTGTTCTTCTATTAGGTACAGCAAAATCAAAAGAAATACACATATTTCTAAGTTTTTGTTGGATCATTGAACAGAACTGTTTACAGCCTCACTGACTGTTCACTTTGTATGCCTTAATTTTGTAACATGAACAACTATTTCTAAGAAGACAATATGTAATTTATCAAGTAGTGATTTCTTAATGTATTTTTTGAAATTCTGTATTATTTCTACCATTTTTTCTGTTTTGCTTTTTTTCTCTTTAAATAAAATTTAAAAAATAAAATTAAAAAGGTAAAGCTATAAAAAATAATAATTATTGGTATAAAAAGAACATGAGTAAAGATTGGTGTTTTTTTTCCCCAGAATCAGTTTTTTTAAAAAATAACAAAGGACTAAATGGTGACTATAAGGGACAAGGTTCCACATTCATCATTACAATCCTTGCTCACATTCTAGGTTACCAAGTCTAATGAGCTAATTGGTTCATAAAAGTCTGCAACACTTCCATTTGTCACCACGTTTAAGGAAAAAGGAATACTTAACACAGAAAAGCCCAAAAATTCACAACTACAACATGAAACTATAGGAATGAAGAAATCAGAATGACATAAGAAGAAAATCCAAAGGTGAAAAAAGGAGAAATGAGAACTTTTGCAAGTGTTTACATGGAAATAGATACCAGCAATTATCTCCCTCTGTTAATAATATGAAGGGGATTTTTCTTGAATAAATTTTTATTGAGTGTGTTAAATGTGATATGCCGATTTCTATAATCTTCCTACCAGAGGTCACAGTAGAGCCAAGGTACGAAAATAACAGATTGCAAATTTTCTACCATATGATCGGCACCATGAGGTTGAATATACTGTGGTCAGGCAGAGCACAATAGCTGACTCGTTGACGAATGAATCCGAGGAAAAGACATTTCACATTACCTGCATGAGGTGAGTACGGATCAAGGAAAATAGGGGGACAGAAGTGCTGCCTTGTGGTACAGACTGCATGATTAATTCTTTAGCTAATGGTGGTTTTCCATGAGTGCATATTTTCTAAAATAATTCATTTCTGAAGATTGGTGATAATATTTAATCTCTTTGAAAAGAGGCTGTTGTCAGGTTTGGACTGCCTGATACAAATGGAGGTAGTCGTAATGCAGTTGTTTTTCATCCTTCTGTGCCTTTGCACATAGTCCTCCTCTATATTTCCTAGATTGCAAAATGATTTTGAAGGCAAGTCTCATTCATAACAACCACTTTAGAACACAGTCGCTAAAAGTGCAGACATTAGAAACAATTCTGACACCAATATGAAAAATTTGTCAGCAATCTACACCTTAATTTCCTCATCAAAAAGTGCACAATATATGTTTCCCAGAGATGCTGTAAAGGAGATAGTTGATGAATAGTTGTGAAGGTTAATTACTACGTGAATATTATTATTATTGATTTTATTCATATTTTAGGAGTGTTTCTTGCTGATGGAAAATTTTAAAATGGAGCACAGAGAGCAAAAGTTTTCTAAAATACACTGTGCATAAAATTTAAAAAAGAGAATCTGAAAAGTTGACTGTTTTGCAAGTGATTCAGCTACTTAAGCTTGGTAATAAATAACTGCCAATTTAAAGGCCAAGCTAAGTGAAATGTGATTAATGTATTTTTTTTCTTTCTGGGGGTGAAACTCTAGTTATAACTCCTGTGAATAAGAGGAAAATGTTCATCCTATGAACAATTGATTTGGGGCTTTTTTGATAGGCTATATAATGATCTTGTACTCTGTGAAAAATGAGAGCATATATCATCGCATTATTCTTACCTGAAAAATAGGGGCTCAGGAAAAAGATTAACAAAGATGTGAAAGAGTTGGGAAACCAGAATAAAGTAGGCTACAGAGAGTTCTGAGGTTGAAAGCAATATGGTAAGATAAGAAGCTTCAAGGGTGAGTGCCTACTGAGTACAATACTGTGCCATTGGAGAGGACAGAGGGGGAAGTAACTTACATACCCAACAAGGAAACAAGCATTCAAGGAAAAGAACTACCAAGTTCCCTAAGAACACGGAATTTACGGTATTTGGTAAAGAAGTTTTGGGAATGGATAGAACTGATTGTTGTGTAATTGTGAAAATAGTCAATGGCACTTAATTCTACACTAAAAATGGAATGTTTCCTAAAGGTATAAATTAGTGGTACAGTACCGCTTAACATTCACAAGGTCCTGAGTTAGAACTGCAGCACCACACACACAAAAAGAGAATATGTATATATATATATATATATATATATATATATATATATATATATTCATATAACATAAATGTGTGTATATATATGTATGTGTGATATTATATACCAAAAACCATTGTATATCAAAACCTATTCTTCAGTTTAACAATTTACACTTAAGTAGGTCATTTAATCAAAAGAACCAGGTCTAAATATGGACATATATTAAGGAACTGTTCAATGATTTTTTTCTCACATGTGTTTTACTTAGTCTTTTTTCCTCATGTGATTACACATTTCTTTTTTTTTTCTTATTGTATTTAGAGAAAAAAAGCAAAACAGAAAAAAGGGTAGAAATAATATACATTTCTTGAAAATAGTTCTTGGCATCTAGGAATTAATAAAAGACATGTGGCCAGATTGAGTCTTCTGCAGACAGTTTAGAATAAAAATTCTGTCTTGTACCTGCTTTAATCAAGAAGATGTCTATCTATCTATCATCTATCTATCTATCTATCTATCTGTCTAATCAGTTCCCATTAACCTTGTTTTGAAGCAAGCTATACAAACTAAAAGGAATTTAATTCTGAAATTATTCGATCTAGTAACTATGCTGAGGCACTGGTGTGCTTGATAGATACACCAACTCCTCTCATTAGTGTTTACCATGGAGAGCAGAGGTGTTAAGGAAATGAAGGTATAAAGAAGGAAACTAACTGCAGGTCAGAAATTGCAAAAGTACCAGATCCCTAAGTGGCAGATATCTCTCTGGCCTGGAATATCCCCTAACATGTTGGCCACTCTAATGCATTTCAGGTTTCCAGAGACCATATGAAAGCCAGGAATTTTGTTCCCCAACTATGCAGATTATAACATCTCTTTCATAAGATCTTAAAAAAGAAGTAAATAATTATTTTAGAGTAAAAAAAATGTTAGCAAAATGAAAATCAACTCTTTTGTCTCTTCCATATGCATCAGCATACTCCTAATCAATGTAAAATTACTGTTTTTTTATTTTATGGAAAAAGGTAAAACAAATTTTCATAACAAGATGATAGAATAAAAATAGTTAGAACTTTACATGTTATTATCTTTAAAGTAATTACTCAGAGTACAAAATATGTGCATAAAAATTCTCCAATCAATATTAGCACAAACCTTCCTTTTCTATGAACTAAGAGACAATAATAGTGTAACAAGCTTGCATGTTTCTCTCTTTTCCCCATCCTTCCTTTCCCTTTTCCCCAATCTTAGTTGCTTTTTCCTTTTTAACAATTTCTTACCATTTACAATATCTATTGTACATTTTAGACCTTATTTACTCTTTCAATTTCTCACACTAAGGAGACAATACGATATTGTCACATGTGAGTCTGATTTATTTTACTAATGAGTATGGTCTCAAGTTGCAAATATTTACCTATAAATACCTCAAGTTTATCCTTCTTACTAATAATACTCCATTGTAAAAAAAAAACTGTGTCTTTTTTATCTATTCCTCAGTTGATGGGCATTTGAATTGTTTCCAGGTTTTAGCTATTACGAATTGTGCTGCTATAAACATGGATGGGTACACATACACTGCTGTGGTATGATGCTTTTAATTCTTCTGGGAAGATACCGAAAGGGGAATAGCTGGACTGAGTGGGACTTCTCATCTTAGCTTTTGGATGATTTCCACAGTGGTTGCACCAGTCTGCATTCCCACCAACAGTGGAGAAGGCTTCCATTTTTCCCCAGAGTCCCACCAGCATTTGTTATTGTTGACTCCTTAATGATAGCCATGCTTTGTGGGATGAGATGGAATCTCAGTGCTGTTTTAATTTGCATTTCTTGGATTCCAAATTATGTTGAACATTTTTTCATATATGTATTTTCTGTTTACATTTCTTCATCTGAGAAATGTGTGTTCATCTCAGATGCTCCTTTTTGGTTTGGGTCTTTGACTTTGGAACATCTGGTTTTTCAAATATTTGTATTTTCAAATATTTGTATTTTCTAGGTAGAAGTCCTTCATTATAGGGAAAATTGGATAAAATATTTTCCCAATCTGGGGGTGATCCATTCACTGTGCTGGTGAATTCTTTTGTGCAAAAGTTTTATAATAAGAACAGGCCCCAGTTTTTAATTCTTTGAAGTGTTTTCTATGCAGTTTGGGTTTTGTTTCTGAACTCGTTGCCTACACCCATGTCTTTAAGAGTTCTACCAGCTTTCTTTTCCAGTATATTTATTGTTTCTGTATTGATATTTAGATCTTCGTTCCATTTTGACTTTAGTTTAATGCCTGGTGATACACATCGGTCCAGTTTTAGTCTCAGCATGTGGAGAGCCAGATTTTCCAGCACCACTTATTAAAAAGGCTATCTTCCTTCCAGTGGGTATGTTGTGTTCCTTAGTCAAAGATAAGGAGGCTGAGTGTGTCAGGAGTTGTGTCTGCATCTTCTAATGTGTTCCACTGATCTTCGGGTCTGGTTTTTTTTTTTTTTTCCCAATGCAATGCTGATTTCACCAGGTAGCTTTGTAGTATATGAAATCAGGAATTGTGATGCCTCCTTCTGTGCCTTTGTTGCCCTGAATTGCTTTTGCTACTCTAGGTCTAATTCCAAATGAATTTTAGGAATGTTTTCTTTAGTACTGTGAAGTATGTTAATGGTATTTTGTTTGGAATTGTATTCAATCTGTATACTAATTTTGGAGTATGTATATTTTCACTATGTTGGTTCTTCCTATTCATGATCAAGGCATATCTTTCAATTTTTTCATATTCTCTTCAATCTTCTTTTTCAGAATGCTCTAATTTTCATTGTAGAAATCTTTTGCTTCTCTTGTCAGATTAATTCCTAAGTATTTTTAAATTCTGAATGCCATTGTAAGGGTGTGGTTTATCTAATTTCTCTCTCAGTGAGTTTGTTACCTGTGTACAGCAATGCTCTTGATTTCTGAGTGTTAGCTTTGTATCAATTTGTGTGTTAATTTGTTTGTTAATTTGTATCAATTTGTTTATTAAACCAAGAAGTCTATTGGTGAGGTTTTTTGGTTGTCTATGTGTCACATCATCTTTAATAACAATAGATTAGCTTTTCCTTTCCTTTCATTATTTTATTTTTCTCTTTTGACTAATTACTCTGGCTAATGTTTCCAAAACTCTACTGAATAGGAGTGGTGACAGTGACATCATACCTTGTCCCTGATTTTAGAGTAGCTTTCTGCTTTTGTCCATTTAGTATGATGTTGACTGTTGATTTGTCATAGATGGCTTTGATCAGATTGTGGTAAAGACCACCTGTTCTGATTTTATGTAGGGTTATGTTCATGAGTGAGTATTGGACTACATGAAATGCTTTTTCTATATTTATTGAGATGAACATGTGATTGTTTTGTTGAACTCTGTTGATATGGTGTATTACATTTATTGATTTGCATATGTTGAGCCATTCCCACATTCCTGAGATGAATCCCACTGGGTCATGCTGTATTATTTTCTTGATAATTTGATGCATTCTATTTGCTAGTATCTTATTGAAGATTATTGTATCTATGTTCATGAGGGTGATTGACATGTATTTCTCTTTTTTGTTTGGATCTTTCTCTGGTTTTGGTGTCAGGGTAATACTTTTCTCCAAGAAAGCCTTAGGGAGTATTATTTCCTTTTCAATTTCATTAAAGAGTTTGAGGAATATTGATATTAAATTTTCTCTAAATTCTGTGTAGAATTCAGCAGTGACTCCTTCAGAATCTGGGCTTTGCCTTGCTGATAAGTTTTTAACTGCATTTTCAAATTTAGTAACTGATATTGAGTTATTCAGAATTTTTATATCTTCTAGATTCAATTTTGATAATTAATACATATCTAGGAATTTTAGGATTTCTTCTGTGTTTTCCAGGCTATGAAAGTAAAGATTTTAAAGTAGACATTGATATTCTTTTGAATTTCTACAAGATTTGTAGTTATTTCATCCGTTTCATTCTTCAATGCATGAATTTCAAGATCCTATTTTTTTTATAAAATTGACTAAGAGTATATTGATTTTGTTTATTCTTTCAAAAAATCAACTCTTCAATTCATTAATTCTTTACATTGTTTTCTTAGTCTCAATGATATTAATTTTTGCTCTGATCTTTACAGTTTTCTCCCTTGTCTTGCTCTTTTTTTTAGAAGCTTGAGATGCAACATTAAGCATTTTATTTGTGCTCCTTCTGTTTTCCTAATATGAGAATTCATGCTATAAAATTCTCTCTTAGGACTACTTTCATTGTGTCCAACAGGTTCCGGTATGCTGTATCAGTATTTTTTTAAATTATAGCTATTGTTTAATTTCTCCAGTTTCATGCATGACCCCTTGGTTGCTCAGGAGTGTGTTATTTAATTGCCATGCATTTGTAAAGCAGTTTCTTTTGCCTTTAATTTCCAATTTCATTGCGCTTGGTCAGATAATCTGCATGGAATAATTCCACTTCCTTTGCATTTACTTAAGGATTCTCTGTGGGCTAGTACATGGTCTGTTTTGGAGAATGTCCCATGTGCAACTGAAAAGAATGTGCCTTCTGATGTTGGTGGGTGGAACACTCTGAATATCTAAGTCTGTTTGTTCACAGGATTGGTTCAGTTCTAATATTTCTTTTCTGGTTTTTTGTCTGGTTGATCTATCACCTTGTGACAATAAGACATGAAGATCTGCTGTTACAATCATGTTATTATTTATTTGATTTTTCATATGTTTTAATATTTGTTTTATGTAGTTGAATGCTTTCATGTTTGGTGCACACATATTTATGATTGTTATCTCTTCCTCTTGAAGTTTTCCTCTATCAAGTATGTAGTGACCATCTTTATATATTTTGATCATTCTTGGTTTGAGGTTCACATTTTCTGAAAACAGAATAGCTACCCTTTCTTTTTTCTGCATTCTTGTTGCATGGAGTATTGTTTTCCATACTTTGACTTTTGGTCTATGAATATCTTTTGGATTTAAATGTGTTTCTTGCATACCTCATATTGCTGTATTTTATTTCTTGATCCAGTCTGCCTGTCTGTTTCTTTTGATTGATGAAATGATACCATTTACATTGATGGATATAACTGATGTGTATTGACTTATCTCTGTCATGTTAGTTTTCCACTGTTGTTTCCCTGCCTTTTGTTTCTGTGTAATTGCTTTCTCTGCCTGTGGTTTCTTTCTGATGTTGTTCTTGGAATTGTAGTCATTTTTATCTCTGTTTAGAGTAGCTTTCAGTTCTCTTTGTAGGGTTGGTTTGGTGGTCGTGAATTTCTTTAGCTGTTCTTTGCCACTGAAATATCTTCTTTCTCCATTAATTTTTGATGATAGTCTTGCAGAGCACATCAATCCTGCTTGGAAGTTGTTTTCTTTGAGGACTTTAAATATTTCACTCCAAGCTCTTTTTGATTTGAGTGTTTGCACTGAGAAGGCTTTCATGATTCTGATGGGATTTCCTTTGTAAGTGATCTATTTCTTTTCTCTAACAGCTTTTAATATTTTGTTCTTGTGCTAAATTTCTGGGATATTGATTATTATATGTCTATGTGTAGATTTATTTTGGTCATGGCTAATCAGTATTATATATGCCTCATTTATCTGTTTGTCAGAATCTGTTACCATGTTTGAGAAATTATTTGCTATTACTTCTGTAAATAATCTTTTTATTTCATTTGTGTTCACTGCTGCTTTTCCATTGTTACTTATCAATCTTATATTATTTTTCTTTACATTGTCTTGCAGCTTTTCAATTGTCATTTTTTGAACATTGTTATTTTGAAGAGTACTTTCCTTTTGTGATTGATAGTCATGATCTTGTGCTCAAGGTGCAAAAATCAATCTTCAGGTTTAGTTAAGTGATTTTTCCAGTTTTCAGTGGAATTTTTAATTTCCTGAATATCTGTTTGAATCCATTTCATGTGTTGCAGTTCTTTCTTATATTGAACATTTGCAGTTTCCATTCTTTCCCCATTACCATGTAGTTTTCATTTGTCTCTAGATTTTCTGAATAATTCCTTAATCAACGTCTACATTTTTTACATGAAATATTTTTTTGAACTGATTACCTCTTTAGTCTCATGGATTTGTTTCTTTTTTTAAAATAAATGTTATTTAAAGAGAAAAAAACAACCAAACAAAACAGAAAAAAGGGTAGCAACAATACAGAATTCCAGAGGAAAAAAAGAAAGGAACAAAAAAACTCACTAAGTAATCACTACTTGATATGTTACATACTGTCATCTTGGAAATAGTTGTTCAAGTTACAAAATTAAAGTATACAAAGTAGACATTCAAACAGTGAGACTGTTAATAGTTTTGCTCAACAATCTAGCAAAAACCATAATATTGTCATCTATCTTACACACTTAAACATACATGCAGTTATATTCTTTAGAGCACCTTCTTTTCCTCTCCTTTTTACAGTAGCAATTATGCATTTTGTGTTTCATTACTCCTACAGTTCTTATTACTTTTTACACTAGAGACATAATGTGATATTTATAAATATGATTCTTATTTATTTCTCTAATGAGGATAGTCTCAAGTTGTCTCCATTTCCCTATGAAGGCCTCAAGATCATCCTTATTCATAGCTGAGTAATATTCCATTGTCCAACACACCACATCTTTTTCATCCACTTTGCGATTGATGGGCATTTTGGTTGTTTACAAGATTTAGCTATCACAAATTGGGCTGCTATGAACATGGGTGCACATATATTACTGTGATATGAACTTTTCAGTTTTTCTGGGAAAATACACAGGAGGGGAATAGCTGGGTTGAATGGAGCTTCCAGTCCTAGTCTTCTGAGAATTCTCCATACTGATTTCCATAGTGGTTGCACCAGTCTACACTCCCACCAACTGTGGAGCAGTGTTCCTTTTTCCCCACAGCCTCGCCAATATTTGTTATCAGTTTATTTCTTGATGGCAGCTATTCTTTCCAGAGTGAGATGATATCTCAATGTTGTTTTAATTTGTATTTCTCTAAAGGATTTGTTTCTTTACTCTGCTTGCTATCAATTCAGAAGTTTCAGGTGTACCACTTTAATTTTCTTCTATCTCATTGTTTCTTGGACTTGCTTTGCATGGAATGGAGGTCTGAGATTGCATCTAGCTCCTGTGACTTGTTATTTTCTATTTCAAAGATGTTTACATTGTTTTCTATACCAATCCTTGTAACTGTTTGTAGTAGGCTTCTGTATAGCTAGCATCAAGTCCTCTCTAGGAAATGTCTGCTCCTCTGGGATGTCCTTTGGCTGTGGGCATGTGTCTGTTCCCGATTCCTTCCTTCCCAGTTAATTGAGGATGTGATGTTGCTACCTGTTTGGCTGAGGCCTCAGTTCTTTGGAGTTGGTCTGTGGTGAGGCTATTGCCAAAGAGCTTCCCAGGATTGTTACAGAAGGGAGAGCCACTGATTACAGCAGCTCTGACCTCCTAGCTAACATAGTATAATCAGCAAGAAGAATAGCATCAAGCAAAATTCAGAAACTGACAAACTGTAGGAACTGTTAATTTTGTACCTTACACCATAAAACAAAAGTCTACAATAATTATTGACCTGATCATAAATTGAGAATTTTAATTCAAATTGTTTCCCTTTGGTAGAATGGTTTTGCCCTGTGGTGGGGAGGTTTAAGAAGCATAGTGTGTAAAATAAAGACACCTAAAAAGCAAGAAGAAGCAAAGCTTATGAACAAAGGATGATGATGAAAATCCTGGGAAACTGGAGAACAGGGTAGAAGAGAAAGAATGAAAGAGCAAGCAAGGGATTATCTAAAATTGGTCTCTGGAGGACCAGATTAGATTTCTGTAATGGAGTTCTCCCCAGGAATTCAGAAAAGAGAAGAAAGTTAATAAAAAGGAAAAGAAAAACAAAAGGAGAAGAAAAGGAGAGCAGAGGAGGCCTTCTTCTAGTCCATTCCTCTTTTCCCAAGCACACTTTTTTAAACTACTTGTTGGCTCACACAGACTGCTGGTTCTATCTGGCCACTCTGTGTGACCTAGTTGGGACCCTACTGTGTCGCTGGTGTTCCTTCTGTTCTCTGGGCCTTCTCTCATTGTTTGTCTCAGCTGTGGCAGCAGTGGGGTGAGGGCCATTCTGTGGGCCCTCCTGTGCGATTCACCTGGGTACAGAGGTGGCAGCAATGGTGATGGAAATGCTGCTTCAACATGGCTCACCTGGGTAGAGGCAAAGATGGCTGTGGCAGGAGCCCAGGGCTCTTCTTAAAATATACATAAGACCATGATTAGGGAAGAGCTTTAAAATTTTAATATCACATATGTCTTGAATTAAGCTACCAAGAAATTTTTATGTTTGTGTATTGAAATGTTTATTTAATTGCATCAAACTGCACATTAACTGATTATTATTCTTCAAGTAACCCACTGCAGAGATGCAGAATCAGAGAACACGGCCCTTTCATGATGCTGCTGAAACAGTCCAACTAGAGAAATAGTCCATCAGTGACACGGTTTCCCTCAATCGGTCTTCACCCCTCACAGGGAAAACACTACAGAAAGGAAGCTGTGGACTTTTGCTCCACACCAGGCAGGTGGAGCTGAGTTGGTTGTGCAAACAGGGTTTCAGTTATGAAGGATGAACAACCATATTTCAAAAAGACCAAGACTGACACAGTCCTGTTTGCAACCACAGGGGAAGAGCCCATAATTTAGTGAAAAATATCAGCTGTACCCATCTGCATACATTTGGGGTGTGCCTTCAGAGAGACCTTAAGGAGTCCACATTGTGGGGTACAGAATCAGAATTTATGTGGTACAGAACAAGAAGAGAAAGAGCCTACTGTTTTGCCAGAATTGTAGGGTGAATCCATTGGATTCTATTGAAAATGAGATTAATATCATAGGAGAGTTTATGATTAAAATGTTTCTTCAGTTTAGATTTTGGTTAATACTTACGTTTATCCATGAGATGTTACCTGCATCTGCATTTTATGAAAGGAGACACAATCCTTAATATTACATTAGAATGACTGTGCTCAGTTGTGGGTGATCTTGCCACCCCATCCACCCAGGGATTATTTGGCAAACTATGGATGCATTTGTTATTATCCAACTAAGGAAGGTTGTTGTTTGTTTACAGCATGTTACATAGAGAGGTACTGCTAAATACCCTGTCATGCATAGGACAACCTCTTGCAGCAAAGAATTGCTCAGATCAAGAAGTCAGCGGTGTCTTTGAGAAATGCTACCTTCCTACCCTGAGGCAGAGGGGTCACAATCATACTGTTTCAATAGATGACCAATACCAAATTTCACAAACTGGTACAGTTTTACTTAAAGGCAAAACCCATAGACAATTTTCAAGCAGAAAGAGTCACAGAATGGCTGGTTTTGATGGCAATGCAGATGTCTGGATCAAATGAAACAGATTATGAGGATTTTCATGTCATGTGTAAAAAGGAGTAAAAAATGGAACCCCTGAATTAGTAGCAAAATTCCAAGGATACTTTGGAAAATCAAATGCACGTGGGACTGTATCAAGCTTTATAAGGGTGGACCTTATCATCATTTATTATTATAAGATGCTGCCCAATGAGCTCAGCCCTGAGGGAAATCCACACGAGTGAAGCACAGAAATGTGCGAGGAAAAAATAGAACACTTGAGACTAATTGGAATATGTTCAAGATCATATTAAGGACAAACTTGCACTGGGTCACAATTTCACTTTGGGATTATTCTTTGAAAGAAGCAGATATATCATTGATTTATTCCAGCAAAATTTCACTTATTGAATGTGAAGCCAATAGAGAGGAAAGAATTTAATTTTTCTTCCCATATTTAAATCAGATTTGATGTTAAGACAACACTGATGTGTGCCACTCTAGTTAAAAAATACCACCGATTACACTGACTCATCTCTCTCCTTAAATAAGAACCAGCATCTGCCATAGCGGAATTTACTGGACATTTCTTAAGTTTTCAGGATCTTCTTGTCTCCCTTCCCCTGAAACTACTGTGACTGAAGTTATCTTCCCCTTCAGTAAGTTTAAATTCTAGTAAATTTGATCTTTTCAATTAGTTCCACTTGCCCACTTCCAAAAGCTTTCCCCAAGGAAACTATGAAGTACGTTCATGGTGGGTTTAAAAAAAGCAATTGGAAAAGAATGTGATACTTAGGAAAGAACAATATATTTTGGGATGATTTTTCTCCCATGATAGGTTGAATTAAAAAGATAAGCTTCTGATTAAGGATGAGCACCAGTCTAATGTAGTGCAATAAAAGTGCTATCAGAAAACATGTTCGACAACTTAAATGATGAAAAGAAGTGTAGATGGAAAAACTCAGGCTTTTTATGTCAGCTCAAAAGATTCCAACTATGAGACCTTTGATCATTTTCTGATATCCAGATACTTTTTTCATTTCATTTTCAAAGGTCTTACGTATTTCTTTTTGTACCGACTGAAATAATTTTCCCAGTCTTTGCTGTTTACCCCTTTGAAAGATATCTTTGCAGTCCTGACCCTTCATTAGGTATTGTCTAACAGGATGACGAGCTGCATGTCTCCCTTTAATCTTGCCCTGTACATCAGTCCTTTCAGGCTTTGAATTATTTTCTTAATCTTCTGAAGTCTCAACTGAGAAACATTTATTTCTATAGGTATTCAGTCTGGATGCCCTGAAAAATACAAATATTAGAGGTAGTACCTTATCTCATATAAGTAGTAATACTTCAGATTGATATGATAGTATCCTATGAAAATTCCTATGAAAATGTGTATTATCACATTTATTTATTCCATAATATAACTACCTGTAAGAAAAATAGACCAATAATGAATACCTTTGGTCAATAGAAATGCACATAGCTACTGAATTACTTAAACTAAATATTTAGACTCAAAGTCCAACAAGTTCTGTGTCTTTGATTTCAGAATCTTGACTCTGAATGTATCTTTTACTTTAATTGCTCTCCAGTTGGTAGATATTGACACAACAATTGCTATCACTCTTGACATTGCCAAATGCCAGAACCAGTTACATTTGTCATAAGTATACCCCAAAACTCAATAAGTTTCATGGATGCAGACCTTAAATTTACAATTGTCTCTCTCAGATAGAAATATATATGTATGTTAATATATCAAAAGTTACACCTTACTTCATACGACTTTTTAGCAATTTTATTTCATATTTTTCTTGTGTCAGCTCAAGTATCTAAAGAGAACATGACTATGGATTTTTATTATAGCAGTTCTGAGGTCCATTTATTTAAAATATAATTCCAAAATGTTAAGATAGACTAGTTAAAAATCTATATTCTTATAATGAACAATATAGATTAACAAACTTATTCTAAGATTAAGTTACTAAAGTCCTAAAGCATCGTGGTGAAAATGGATAAGCCCTAAATCTCCTTAGGTTCTTATTTTTCCTATAACTGATTTTTGCCCGTAAATTGTAGGGTTCCTTTTATTCAAACTGAATATCATTTTAATTGAAAGCACATTTAGTTTGACCACATTTGCTCTTGTGGGTTAATTTATTAGTCTATTTACTGGTTAGTGAAGAAGATCTCTTCACTGGGGTTGAAGTCTGTGTCGAGTGCTCAGTGTATAGAAATTAGTCAAACACAAGTACATGACACCAGGGTGCCCCTGGATTACTCCGTGTGTTAGATCATGGTTCGGTGGAGTATCTCCTCATGTTACCCATAAGTATCTTGTCTTCAAAAAGAAAAAAATGTGTGTGCAGGCAATTTATTTTAGAAAGTAATTCAAGGAGACAAGAATAGAGAGTTTACTGCAAAAGAAGGAAATAGGAAAAGCAAAGAAATGCTTGACCATGACACTGAGGCTCAGTCTTTCAGGGCTCTTACTAAGAGTCATGCATGACGTGCCTGTGAATTTTCTCCTCTAGAAACAGACAACTCTGTTTGATAAATGGATTAATAGTGTGTGATAATAAATTAGTCCACTGATTACAATTAGCATAGTTCTGAGAGCGGATAGTGGAACCCTACCCTGTATGTGAGTCACACCAATGAACAGGTTTACAGCCCGGAGAGAATCTAAAGGAAAAGGGGTGGATATGCATGTTGCTTGCTGCTTCTTGGTCCTTGCCTGCCACACCAAGAACTGTGTCTCCTCCGGATGCCCCTCTGTCATAGTCACCCTGCTGGAGCCAGCTGACTACAGACTGAAACTGCTACAAATTATGAACTGAAATAGACCTTTCCTCCTTTAACATGTAAGTGTTGAGTATTTTGTCTCAGCAGTGACCAAAGTAACAAATACATTACAACATGGAGAATTATGTATCTCTGTGTTGGTTAGGGTTCACTCGTGGAGCAGATTTAAGATAAATGTATGTATATATGTTTATATAGTGTATAAAAGATTTACTACAGCCAGTGGCCAGTGGCTGCCTGAAAGATCAGAAGTGGAGGAGTGGAAAATAGCTGTCTGTGTGCTAGAAAGTCAGAGAATCCAGCTGAATGTTGAAGACCTGGAACTCACCGCAGATTCCAGTATCATTCTGTGTCAGAAAGTCAGTTTTCTTAGTTGTGAATCTGAAGGAACTAGAGACAAACATCCAAAGGTGATGTGAAGGGTGGAGCTGCCTAAAGAAGCACAAAGGAAGAGTTTGTTCTTTCCCTTTTCTTCCACCAAGACTCCAAGCCTATGGGCTAGTGCCTCACCACAGCCAAAGGGGAGCAGCTTGTAAGTCAACCATCCAGGTGGTTCACTAAATGTTTCTTAATTGATTCAAATTGACACTACAATTAACTATCACAATCCACTCTTTGTCAGCTTGACAATGAAAAATATTTCCACAATCCACACTTAAGTTTTCAAATATAGTAGTAAAATTATAATTGTGTATAACATGGTATAATGAGCCTGCAGTCAAACAGAGGTACACTAATTCCTCCCCCAGAGCAGAAGATAAAGCTTTCTTTGATTGTAATTACCCTTTTCTCTGGGTTCAGAAACTGGCTCAAATCTGGGAATTAGAAGAAGGCCATGATCTTCTGCTGCTATGGTTTGAGGTAGATTTCTATTCATTTGACCTAAGATTTTCCACTTATATAAATGCAATAAAAATCAATAGGCTTCCTATGTGTATCACTTATGAGAATACCACAACTAGCCATCCAATGTTGCTCTCCTTCTGCTGTCTATTACAGTAAGTAGCTTAGCTTGCCATTAGCCTTGAAAGCTGCCACTGGAACTTCGCTTTCCCGGGGTCCGGTTCTACCCATTGCCTGTAATTTACCAACTGAGTGAGTGCAGGTCCCACTGTAAAGACCTGGCCTACAGAGAAGAAGGACAGGGCTTTCCCGGCAACGGACGCTCTCCTCATCAATCTGTTCCCTAGAGTATTAGAAAGGCGCATTCTATGGATCCTCCCAGTGTAGAAGATTAGTGTTAGCTGGGCAGATCCTTTCCAAATTCCCATTTCCCCAAGTCTTTAAATTCCCTCACAACAGCAAATCGAAGACCAACAGACACTTCTAACTCATTCACAGTGGGACATCATTTGGCTCCTACTTCTCCCAACCAGCCACATAAACCACTAACACTTTTTTTTTCTGGTAATAACTTTACTTTTCAGTAAAATCAGGCCAATGTACAGCATGCTAAGTCATAAAGTACAAATTCAAGGAATATAATACATTTATTAAGTTACAAAACATTTCAAAATCAATACAATAGGCTTTAATATAATAAAATAATATTTCTGCTGGAGTCATATATTAATTTAGTGATAACTTTTTTTCTAAAATATCACCTAAGTACCAAATCACAACACTGATTTTAACTAAGCAAGTAATTTTATACAAATTAATGTGTTTTACAACTGTACAGCTTCTCCTTTAAAAGTAACATCCCTCACAAACACTAATCTAGTTTGAATCAGCAAGGCAACTGTGTGACCCTCAGGGGTGGCTCTGGTTTGTTCTGAGTTTGGTCCAAAGCCAGGTAAAGTCCCTGTGTCTGAAAAGCCTTAGTGTCCTATCTTAAGAAAACTCAGTGTCAAAACAATTTTTCCCAGTACTTTTAAAAACATGGTTGCACTTTCACATAAATACTGAAACCTTGACAATTAGGCATTTTAAGCCACAGAAACATGAGATGACCCTTGTGGTGTAGAGCCCTTGTATCATTTTGTTTTAATGAAAATCACATAGCCTTACTCGAGTTTATTTAAAAATTGTGTCTAAAATGCTGTTTTATGTTACAGTGGCCCTTTTCATGGGTCTCAGTGTATCCTGTAGAGGTCCTCTGGGAATTGAGACCAACTGTAGGCCTAGAAGCAGAAAGGCTGGGGCCAGCAGGTCCTGGAAAGTGGCGGTGATATGAGGCTTTCTAACTGCACTGGGCAAGGGAGAACTAGTTTCCTCAGGCAGGGGAGAAGGAAGCAGCACCACAGGGGTGGATGTCTCAGTCTCTATGCGTGGAGAGATGCCTTTCTCTGGTAAACAGTCTCTTCAGGATTTGGAAACTCAGAATTCCCAGCCTTGTTTGGTTCCTGTCACACATCTCCATCCCAATTTGTGGTACCCTGTTGGTTTCTGATCCCACCCTCACTTTCTCTTCAGATACCCTTCAAGAGTCACCGTCAAACTCACAACGTGCTTTAGCCAAAGAATATATAGCCAAAAAAGAAAGAATATTGTCTCTCAGGGCACACTTAGCAATCATGCTACGTATCTGGTGCTGGAAATTTGAATCTTTGAGCTCCTAACTTTCTTTTATTAATTTGTCTTCAAATGTAGAAGACTTCAGATTACTTATGTATGTTTAGAGCTCATGATTTTCCTTTACTAGATTGTTTAGAGTCACTTAGAGCAACCAGCCAGCATCATGTTTCCCACTTCTCTAAAAATGTTCAAAACAATGAGTCACTAAATTCTTCAAATCTCTAAAGTGGTAACTTAGGATAGTCAAAGGGACATACATTGTATGTTGTTTAAAGTACCACATCATGGACCATAAGTACTCTGCACATTATCAGGAGAGAGGATGGTAACTGTATGTCTCCTTAGATTAGACAACCAGCTTCACGCACCCTTAAACCCAGTAAAATAATTAACCCCTACAATCCTATTGGTCTGGAGCTGCTCCATACCAAAAATCAATCTCAGTTGTTTCTTCATCACTGAGACACAGTACTCAACACTGTTTACAACACATGGGACAGTTGAAATAACAGTTGTTGTAAAATAGTGTCGTAAGTAGTTTAAAGGAGAGGTTTATTTCAGCTCATGTTTCAGTCTAGAGTTAGCAGCTCCAAGGCTGGACAGGTGGCACAGGTTTTTAGTAGAGAGGAGTTGCTTTTGACATCATAGAGATAACTGAGAGGAACAGAGCAGTTCCCACACCGAGTAACCCACATCTTTTCCAATGCACAGTCCTAGTGACCCACTTTTTCTGGTCAGACCCCAAACCTCATCAGCTCATCAGCTATAAGTCTCCATAATCCAATCTCTTCCCAAACCTCACCTGAGTGCATGAGACACTTGGAAATGTCTCCATGTACTCCATGGCACCACCACATTTCCACATCTAACTATGATGGAGTATGAGTGTTTTTCAGGAAATCTCTAGGGGTGGTACCTAAGAGCACCAGTGGAAGAAGTAAATATGTGGGGCAGTTGAAACAATAGTAGTTGTCAAATTATCCTGGAACCAACCCGTCTGCCATAGCAATAAATGAAGGAGAATTAAGAGGGTGTGGGGTAGAGTCTTATGTACTTTCTTGTTGTGGAGGAATACCCAACACCCACAGCTGACATCCATAGTCAGCCAGCTTCTAGACGGGGTAGCTTTTCAGAGGAGGGTGGCAGAAGGTCATAGCAGATCAAGAGTACCTTCTAGGCACAATGGCAGAAAGCAGAGAGAGAGACAGAGATGGAGACAGAGACAGACAGAGATAGAGACAGAGAGACAGAGAGAGAGAGATGGAGACAGAGACAGAGAGAGAGAGAGACAGAGAGAGATACAGAGAGACAGAGACAGACAGAGAGACAGAGACAGATAGAGACAGAGACAGGGAGAGGGGCAAAGAGAGAGAGAGACAGAGACAGAGACAGAGATAGAGACAGAGAGAGACAGAGCACGTGCTCAAGGGAGGAAGGAAAAGGATAAACCTTCCCAGGCTACACACACAGTGACCCACCTCCTCTGACCAGGCTTCATTCCCCAGCATCACATTTAGCTGTAAACTCACCAGTGAGTTCATAGCTGGTGAGTGGCATGCCCCCAGAATCCAGTCACCTCCCAAAAGTCCCACCTGTAAGTTCATGGAACTTTGGGGACACATCTATACATAAACTATAACAAGCACAGTGGGTGAAGGAAATGCTAACCAGTACTACAGAAGCCCAGGGTAAATGTAAATACTCAGTTTTATGATACCTTAGCAGGAAACTCACGGTAAAAATTGAAGTACAAAATGTGCAAGTGAACTTTATTGCTTTTATTAGTCTTTAATCCCTTGATTTTTAAAATGCAAATTCATATACCATCATATAGTCTTAGCTTCCAAAATTGCCCATTGATTCATAATCCTGAGTTGTTCCTTCCTCCCTGTTAAAGTTTCTGGCTTTCCAGTGTAATATTTCCTCCTTGGGCTGCTCCATGACTTTTATGATCAATTCTACTCCTTAGAAGTACTTTGTAAATTAGCATCATAGGAAGTGCCTAGAACCAAGAACATGCCTCTACTGTTAAATGGAGTTTGACTGTAAGTAAGGTGTGCAGCCTCTCTGAGCATAAAAATCTACACTTCAAAATATTTTTATAAATCCAATGCTTTAAATGGATAAGAAGAGGGTCAGGGAAATAGCTCAGTGCCTGCCTGGCAAGTGCAAGGTCCTGAGTTAGATTCCCAGTACCAAATAAATAAATACATTCATAAATAAAGGGGTAAAAAGGACTAACATGTAAGAGTAACTTAATAAATGCGAGTTTCGTTATGCCCTTATCTTTGACAGTTCTGAGGACAACTTTTGGTAGCACCATCTCACCTCAGTCATCAGACTTAATACAAGTGTTACACCGGGTATGACACACATCTGAGCCTCCTCCTGGAGTGACCAGGGAATTGCTGAACTGGAAGGAGACACAGAGAGCCCTCGATTGTTTCTTTCACCTCTCTTCACTGCCATCGTTGCAATATGTGTTTGGACCGAGGCCTAATCTTCATCCATCACTAATCAGCTACATTGGGAAGCTGTCCTTTCTGCTTTTGTTTGAGGGTTTTCATTTCAGGAAAATGTATCAGTGAGAGCAAGGCAATCTGGGCATAGACTCTAAGTGACACTTTAAGTCCCAAATGTTTTCTGCTGTGGAAAACTGTAGTTCTGTATCAAGGTTGTGCTAAAATATCTATTAATCAGGTGACATCATGGGTACAATATTTGTGGATAATCTGCACAATTAATTTTTGGCTCTCTGTAGACAGTCTTAATTTGTATATTCATTGCAATGAAAACAAAAATTCCCTTTGGTGAAAGATTGTTATTATTTGAATGTAAAATATTAATCATTCATAGTTAGGAAGCCTAGATCCTTGTCCTGAAAAATTCTATGCATGACCCAGTCTGTGAAGCTGTTTAACATTCAATGTTCCTCATTTATTATTCCCAAAACAAGACTGCAATCTAATACTATTAATTGCCAATTTACAGTGTTGGGGTAAACATCAGGTAGAATAAACTTAGAAAAGTTTTGTAAATAGTTAAATGCCTTTAAGGAGAAATTTCTTCTATGCATAATTGTCCATGCATGTGTCTTTATTCTCTACGAGACATTTGAGGATTTGGACTGTGGTCTTTTGAATTTCTCTTGCCTATTATAATGGCTGGCATGTTAGATATGTTTTTAATTTAAAAAATTACATTTAAGTAAGTGAGCTTGATTTGTTAACCATATGATCACTTTAACCACATCTCCCTCTTTTCTCTTTCTCTTTCATTTTAGCTACTGTATACTGAAAATTGTAATGTTCATCAAGTCTGGAAAATAAGAGGAACTAGTATTAGTTACTGAGCATCCTCACGTTGTTTGTTTGATTGTAGAAGAATTTGCTTTCATGGATTACAAATTAGCTTTCAGTTACTTGGATACAGCACTATTCCAATAGGTCTAAGCACATGGATGAATCCAAAATAACTATTGGAGCAGGAAGTGAATGATACATGGTGGAAGGTACAGAGTACTATATTTTAAGGGGCTGAAATTAAACCCCAGCATTGCCATGGGTTAGCAGAGTAAATGTAAGCTACTTACCATCTCTGTGAGTTTTGGCTTCCGCTCTTGAAGACCGCTACAATATGAGACTCGGAAAGCTATTGTGCCAGTGCCAAACACATATAATATATTTGTAAATGTGTGGTGGCATCGGTTACGTTCTCCTGAGGTTCCACAGAGCCATGAACCATAGAGTGAGTCCCTTATGTCTCCGTCCCCTGGTCTTGGAAGTAGGTAGATGATCCGGTTTAGTAAATTAAGTTGTCCTACTTTTCTACCCACAGTGTCTTTGCGATGTGTCTAGGAAGGAGAGTGTCACTGGGTCTTGTCTTCCAGAACTACCTGTGGAATGTGAAAAGTCCTATGTTTCATTATCCAATATTACAGCCACTGGCCATGTGTAGCTGTTAGACAATTAAAACGTGACTAATGCGACTGAGATTCTGAATCTTCATCTTAATTAAATTTCAATGCGGCGAGTCATCGGGCCTGCAGATTGAAATATTGGATAACGCAAGCTATAGTTTCTTGTTCAACATTTTCTTTGTTGATTGTTCTTTGTTGGATTCCTAGAACTATATTTTGAATCTTTTATTCTCCACACCCTCTTTCAATAACATTTAAATAGCATTTAAAAGACCTGTTTTTAATTCAATTGTGAAAACAACTTCATTTGGCACTATTTTTCTAACCTTCCTAATATATTCTGTAATTAATAATATGAGTATATTTACCATTTCCACTTAAGTAAATTTTGTCATTTCTGAGAAAATAGCTAAACATTCATGAAGAAATCATTAGTGTATACAGATTTAAAAATGAATCACATGATTGTGAAGAATATTTCCTAATATCACCTTCTATTGTCTGTGCATGGTTATTCCTACATTTTCAGTACTCATTCTACAAATTGTTTTAATGTTCATTTTCTTCAGTTAAAAATTTACTTTATTACTTTGCTTTCTTAAAATGAACTATTTTAAAATATTTTGCTATAATTAATTTTTTTACAAATATTTATTTTCTAATTATTAATCGCTTTTGCTTTTTAACAAATTTTGTATTTTACTTTTTTAATTATAAGAAGATTGAGTTAAAAATTATCATCTTTAAACTTAGTTTTACATTGTAAGTTTGAGTAACTGACAATTAACTAAAAATAATTATAAAATTTCAATTTTTCTTTGAAGTTTTTTATGAGAAGTATTTAATTGAATGAGATATTTTTAATTATTATTACTTTTTGCAATAATTATTTTTTTTCTTTTTTCTTTTTTTTGTTTTTTTTAGTACCAGAGACTGAACTCATGACCTCACATTTGCCAGGTAGGTGCTTGTACCACCAAGCTAAACCCCCAGCTTGCAAATAATATTCAAAAAAGATGTACTACTTAACTTTTTTGAAATTTATTTTTATATTTTTGTTACACTTATAGGGCACATCATATTTATGTCATGTCATGCAATACACCTACATTAAACTACCTCATGATTTGTTCCCATAATGTTAGTGTGCGGATCTCTGCTTAATATTTGTTTGCGTTTGCTTTATGTTCCCTTGGAGAAACTTGTAACTTCTTGATAATAGTGTGTTACTTTCCTTTATAGTTGTCTTTCCTGCTTTCCATTAAAATGTTCTTTCCTTTTGGCTTTGTGTGTTTATCCAGTTCTAATCATTGTTGTTAGAACTAACTTTGCTGTTGCCTTTGTATCTTATTTATTATATTTGCTCTACATGCTATATTGTTTATACTTTTGTTCCTTTTGTATTCATTTAAAAGCTCTTTTAAATTTTAATTTTTTATTAACATCTTTCACTTTTTTCTAGAAATATTGGAGATTTAACTCAGGAGTTTCATGCTGAGCCTCCTCCTTTTTAACAGTTTCATTTATTGATTAATTAGTTGATTGATCTATTTATTATTCCACTTATTTTTGAGATAGTGTCTTAAAAGGGCATTTATTTGCCCAAGTAGGTCTTAAGCCTGTGATCCTCGCACCTCAGCCTCTCGAAGTGGTGCAAACAAAAGTATATTTTAAAATAATAGTGAAATTGTGTAGTTTACATTTCAATATAACAATCTCCTATTGTTGATGATGAAATTAGCATATATGAATTTATCCAATATGTTTTTTAAATGTGCATTTTATTAGGACATAATTATTATACAGAACAATCTATTACATTGCTGAATTTTTATACATGCCTATAACGTTCATTGATCTTTTTTTTTTTTTAAATCTGTACCAGGGATCGAACTCACGACTGCGCGCTTACAAGGCAGGCGCTTATGCGGCTCAGCTATATCCCCAGCCCCACTGATCTTTAACATCATTTCTTCTGCCCATGTTGTGGGCAAACTGTTTTCTCTCACACTATTTTTCTTATATTAATTATATTGCGTGATGATAGTATTATGGAAAAAATAATACTATAATACTGTTGGTACTAACAATGTGTTTATTATACTGTGATCAATTTTATCTTCCATAATACTATAATACTATTGGTACTAACAATGTGTTTCTTTATTATATTGTGATCAATTTGTCTTCAATACATAAAACAGCACAATCAGCCTTCGCTCATTTGCCTCCGTGCCCTAAAGACGTATGTCTTGTTGATTGCTGTTTTGTCAGGCACCAATGAAAGAACTGTTGTGTAACTATTTACAAGGTGGACTATTCGTGGGACTTACAGATGCTCAGTGGAGAGACTGGCAGTCTCCACAACTCAGAGCTATGATAATACTACATTCTACATAGACTGAAGGCACAGGGAGGCATTACTTATTTATGATTTTACAAGGGCTTATCAAACTGCAATGTGTTCAAATAAAAAATATTATTACAATACAGGACACATAGTGTCTTTATGGGACTGCTTTTCTGTCGGATGGCACTCGACAGCAGCAGTCACTGTATTTTTTGTCACGTGTCATAAAGAGAATGACAAGGTTCATACTCTTGACATTGCTTTGACTTCTGTGGCTGTCTGTATCACCTGTTTTCACCGTTTTCTCTGTATGCGTTAGGAGAGTTTTGACAAAATGCCCTTGTTAATATTAGGAACATTTCCTTTTTTCTTCTGCTAATACTAATTTCTGAGTAATGTATTGATTAACATTGCTGTCCTTAATACCTACCAAATCTAATAAGTTTTTTATACTTCTTAAAAATGTATCCTTTTGTTTTCCAACTGTGTGATTCATTAAGGTAGGTTTCCTACACGATCTAAAATGAGCTTGATTCCTGTCAAATTTAACAATTTCTATCTTTACATTGCTGTGTTTATCCATTTGCATGCAATGTAAATGCTGATGTTTTTCTAATTTAACATGTCTTATTGATTTATTTTAATTTACCCATTCTTTTTTCTGTTTTTTGCCTAAAAATTTTCTGGCCTACTTCTGACTTTGTGTTTATTTATTTATTTATTTATTTATTGTTTAGTGTCTATTATATTTTCTCTGTCTTTTTTTGAGTAACTTATGTAAGGATTAGAGTAAGTATCTAATCTATTGCAGTCTAATTAGAATTATTATTCTATAATTGTGTATATCTAAAACATTTGGGATATCATTTGGGATACTGTGATAAAAAGTTTCTCTCAGTGTTCTCCTGTGGTAGAAAGGCCACACTGTTCCCGAGGGCCTCATTTATAAGGGCACTAATGCTATTCCTGAGGACTTGTCCTGTGACCTAATTACTTCCCAGTGCATCATTCTCTAATCTCATTGGTGAGTAGTTTTTAACACATGAAAATTTAAAGGACACACAGATTATACAGAATGGAATCCATAATAATGCACTTCTAAACTCTTATTACTGGACTTTCATTTACGCATTTATATATAAAAATACAAAGTTCATGAATTTTGCTTGAAATTTTACCTGTCATATAAAGAAATAGAAAACTTAATATGTGATATCACATATGTGCCCCTGAATTTTTCAGTTTTTCTCATTAACTTCTGCAAATCCAAATTTCTATAAAGTAATTAATCTACTAAAAATTATTCTTTAGTGATTTTGAAAGTGTAGGTCATTTAACAATGATTTATCTTGATATTTATTTTTCTGAAAATGTTTCATTTCAATGTATTTTTTAAAATAATATTTTAATTGAATATAAAATTCTTTAATAAAAAATGATGTCATGTTCTAGCAACTGTTGCTTGTGTTAAAATGTAATGCATTAATCCTATAATTATATTTCTTGGCAATGCATCTTTTTCTTGGTTAGCTTTTAAAATTTACTTAGAATTGGTACACAATATCTATGTACTTAGGTATAGTTTTTGTTGTTTTTGTAAGTTCCTCAAATTTGGAAAATTCACTACCATTATTTTTAAATTTTTCCTGATTCATTGATTTGCTTCTCTGTCTAGGACTGTAGTTACCATTATATAATATCATTTTTGTCATCCACTGACCATCAATGCCCTACTCCTTTTGCTTTCTATATGTTCTCTTTGCATTGTCTTCTAATTTATTCATTTTTCATCTTTCCTTTACAATCTACTGTTGAGCAAATCAAGTAAATTTTGTATTTCAATTATCAAACTTTACAGTACTAGAATTTCTATTTTTCCTCAATATTCATTTCCTACATTTCTTCCTGTAATTATCCACTATGAATTTTTTTGCTTTCAATGGTTAAATATTCTTGTATTAGTTGCTTTAAAATTGTTGAAGGTAGTGTCACCATTTATGTTGCATTGGAAACAATAATCTGTTAGCTTATTAAAAATATTAATTATTGACCATGTTTCTTATTTTTTATATTTACTACATTTGTTTACTGTGTTACAAATTATGCATGTTATAAAATAGATGGTTGGAATATCATCTTTTTATGCTGTGATATTTTTGTATTTTAATGAAGTTTATTAGTGGTGGGTCTTTTTATTCCCGCCATGGTTAAGTTTACTTTTACAAATGTGAATGTACATTTTTTATTTTATTCCTAACAAAAATGGTACAATTGCTAGTGTCTATTCAGGTATCATCCCATAGAAGATACTCTGTTAGAGCCCACTGAAGTCAAGGGATGGATACAGTATTTCTTTTTCTTCAGTTATTACAGTTCCAAACTACATATTTCCTAATCTATTAAAATGTTTGTCTCAAGTTTTTATTGAGTTTACAGTTATGCACATTTAGAAGACTATAAGTACCAGTTACTCTTTATGAGTCTACATATCTGGAACATTTTAATTATTTGCTTAAAATACATCTTTCAAACACTTTATTAATATATAGTAACTGTGCATGTTTACACGTTTGAGTATGATGTTTCAACATACATATACATCATACACTTATGAAATAAAAATAAACAGAGTTTCTTGCTCTTTGTCATTTATTTTGAAGCTGGCAAGATCCTCTTTCTGAGTTTCATAAAATGTGTGTTTGTGTTGAACGGTAGTCATCCCGCTGTGCTGCAGGAAGCCATAACGTGCTGCGTTCTGGTGCTTGTTATTCAGCCTTCCTTTAACCCTCTCCCTCAGCTCTGCTCAACCTCTAGCAATCACTATTCTATGCTAGGATGAATTTTAGCTTCTCTAGATGAGAGACAAGATGTGGTATTTTCTCCATTGGGACCATTTCACTTAATATAATGATCTTCCAGTTTATCCATTTTGCTGAAAATGAAATTCCACTCTTATGACTGAATAGAATTCTATTATCCATGGACAATACTACATATGTTCCTCAAAAATGCAAAAATAGATCTTCCATATGATCCAGCTATCCACTTCTGGGTATGCATGCAGAAGACATAAAATCATCATCAAAGATGATGCACTCCATCTCTACAGCATTATTCTCAAAAACAAAGGCAGGAGCAATCATTAAAGGCCAATGCCCATTAATGGATGAAAAGATAAGAAACTGTGAAACATGTGTGCTAATCGCTACATCTTTTTTGTCAGTAACAACCTTTTCAAAATGCCCTTCATTTTGGTCCTGTGAAATATACTTCATTTATCCCGACATATCCTAGTCTAACTGATAAGCTCTTGTGTATCACTATATTCTGAGTCCCAGACAGTCTGTGGCACATGTAAAGCATTCAGTAAATGCTTGGTTAATCAATTATTAAATGTACACTACCGGTAATTTAAAGAGTAAAATAGATAATAGTTAATTAAATGTAATTGAAAAACTATTGATTTTTCCACTTCTTGTCTCATACCCCTGCATTTGATGAAATAAGGAAAACATCATTGACCATATTTTAAAATTTTATACATTGCTACTTTATTTAATTGAGAGGGAAGTTACAATCTTGTATCCTTTTTACTATCTTTCTAGCACAGATGTGACATGATAATAATGATGAATAAAATTTGAGAAGGATAAATTTTTATCAATAAATGGTTAGGCACATTTATAAATAACATTGGTAAGAAATTCCACTTGCCAATCAATATACTTTCTTGTCCTTGAAAATAGACTTTTATTGGATGTATCAGTCTTTCCAGCTTACTTCTTTTGAAGAGATGGTAGTATACTACACTTTTTTTTTTACTGAGATTAACATAATGACTTTTATTTTTTTTCTGTTCCTTTCTTTATTTATTTTTGGTACTGGGGATCAAACTCACAACTGCACACTTGCAAAGCAGGCGCTTATGATGCTGAGCTATATCTCTGGCCCCCTACATAATGACTGTTAGCTAAAGCTTTTAGACAAATTGTTTAAAGAAGGCAGAAATTATAACTTTTTGTTGTGTCTTTCATTTTGTCTTTTTTTTTGGCCTGGAGCACACAACTGATGGCTGGAATTGCATCTAACTTCTTGTTATTGAAAAGTAAAAGCCAATAAAATTCTTTTGTTCTGAACACCATTTAATTCAAAGACCTCAACTTTCTCCTTCCAATGTTTTTATTCTAAGAGAAAAAAATTCACTGCATGTTAAATCGCTGACTTAGGATATATATGCACACATGTGCACACGTGCAGTAAGGAGAAAAGGTTGGCCAGCAGCGGCTCACCACTGTAATCCCAGCACTCGGGAGGCTGAAACAGGATCACCATGAGTTCAGGGTCAGCCAGACTGCATAGCAAGGCTGTCTAAAAACAGTATTACATGAAGGTAAAAACAAATTCCTAGCTAATGCAATCATTTTAATGCAATCATATGCATTTATTAATAAAGCAAACGTGTCCTAATTTTCACTGAAACTAAAGTATGCTTATGACAAACTTTAAAAAACTTTGATATGTAATGTTTTTATTTTTTCTTTGTACAATTACATACAGACATAATAATTTGGTTGCTTTAGCAACAGATAAATCAGGAAGGTGGGTACTCACTTTTTATCAATATCAGTGGTATTTTACTCTTCTTGTTTTGCTGTTTTTAAGTCAGAGCAGAATAATATTTTTAGTAACAGAATGAGGCCCTCTGTGAAGTCGGCCTGGGGTGTGTCTGTGACTGCCAGGTCAGGAAAGCTGCGCGCTGATTCTCTGTTTCGTCACGTTGTCAATAACAGTAAGAAGCAGGAAGGATACTGGACGGGCTGTACACAAGACATATTTATGTATCTTTGGCACCAGCTGATGGCACTTGTGTCTTTCCTCTTGCAAAGGTCTCATCTGTTTTTAATCTGTCACTTTTTCCTGGCTCAGTGATAAAATTGTCAGGAATCAGCAACAGTGTGACTATGGAGCATAGATAGAGTTATTACAGAAAAGATGGCCATATGTACTAATTTTGTTAAAGTATTACTGGTCTTCCTTTGCACAAGCATAATTTTTAGTGTTCCCTTTTTACTCCTAAATATTACTATTAAAGATATTGAATTACTTTATCATTCTCACTATAATGGACTTTAATGTTTAGCAAGAAACCAGGTGAATTTCTGTTCTACTTTCAAGTACTAGAATTAGATTTGGCCTGCCATAAAATGTGTACAGCGCCCTTACTATGACTAAGGAGAGACAAATTTCCATAGAGATCTCCAACGATTAGACAAAGGACTCTCTTCTTACTAATTAGACTTTCAGTTGGTGTCTTTGTTTGTTCCTGATGCTATGAAAAAGTACAGTGTATTGAATAATTTATAGATTGTAGAAACTTATTTTCCTGTAATTCTGGAGGAAAATCTTGTAATTTTCCTGTAATTCTTCAAAATGAAGAAGCTGGTAGGCTTCAAGTCTGATGAAAGATTAGACTGTGTTTGCAAAATGCCATCCTTTCACTGAGCCTCAAAGGAGACACAACTCACACGCTGTTACCTCACGTGGTAAAGGGGTGCAAGCACAGAAAATGTATAGCTATTTATTCTCAATGCTTTTACAAGGGACTCCTTATGATTGTATTATTTAATCACCTTCTAACTAGCTCAATTATTATTACGCTGGAGTTTAAATTCCAATGTTTGAATTTGGGAAAGGCACAGTCACTAAAACCATAGCAGTTGGGTACTCAGAAGTAGTTATCAAGACCTTTATTTTCTTCCTCTCTAATCAGAATAAAATTCAGGAGTTCTACACATCTCCCTCATATAGCCATGGATACATCAAGTTCTGTCCAATGGGACATAGAGGAAGTCCACCAGGACTATTTTTTCTAGTAACAGAAAAATAAATCATGTGATAATTGATTTTTACTGCATGTATTCATTTTTGATCTGTTTGTGCCTTTGAATGTGGTCCTGAATTTGGGAGGAGCAGAAATCTTCTTAAGACAATGAGGTCTTACAAAACAAAGAAATAAAAGCTAATATTTTGAAGATGATAAACAAGAAGTCAAGCAAAGGAATCCTTAGAGATGCTTGATAGTTATTTTTCCAAATGTGGTATTCTATAATCTCAGACATTTGTATTTAAAATATAAAAAATTTAACTATTTAATTATTATATCAATTTCAGATGCAGGTCATGTTACTTGCCATGGAAATGAAATAGTTTAGTATTTTAGAGAATAAATCAACTTGACTCTATTGAGGGTCCAAGGGTAGTAAGGTTCCAAACACATTTCAACAGCTCATTTTAAAAGAAATAAGGAGAAATCCCCTTTGGGGACTATCATTTAATTTATGATGGGTTTTGTGGTCTGCACCTTAGGATACAGCTATCTTCTTTTTTCTGTTTCTTGTCTTCTTTATGCAGTTTTTAACTGTCCAGAGCACACTGACAACAATGAGCTGTGTAATAGCAATTTTAGAAATAGATAGAGATTATAGAAAATTTTAATTGGCCAAACTGAGAAACATAAGTAACCAGTAGAGACTGAAGCAAAGAATACCTGGCAAAAGAAACAAATGTATTATAATGAGGCCAATTATTCTAGATGTAGTTCATCCACTTGCAGTGATAACGGCCGTTAATGAGCGCCCTTACTGACAGCATTACTTTCTAATCTTAATCCTTTTAGGGTTATTAGCTTTAATGCTGCTTGTACATAGATAAGTTAATTTATACTAAAATTAAATTGAAAAAATAGCAAGTCATGATTGCTGCATGTGAGCAGCAACTTGTAAAGTTTCAGTTACAAAACTTACTGAGGGCAGAACAATAACCCCAGGGCCTTCTGAACAGGCTGGAAGAAACAGAGCAAGAGAAAGTCATCCCTTAAGGGAAAATTGAAAACCGTCTTTCAGCACAAAGTAAGCATTATTTGATGAAATTGTTGATGACTATTTCATTTATCTTTAGGTGTCAGCACAACATGTGCTGTCTGCCTTAAAAAAAAAAAGCCAAAAAAAAAAAGCAGACTTCAAAAACATCAATCAGCCCTTCTAGAAGATTCATTAATATGGTCTTAGACTTATAGTACTTAGAAATCTACACACATTGTTCAGCAGAATCTTAATTCATGGTCCATAGAAGACTTAGGTAACCAGTTCTTTTTTTGGTTTTGTTTTGTTTTGGTACTGGAGATCAAACTCATGATCTCGTGCTTGCCAAGCAGGCACTTATGCTATTGAGCTAAATCTCCGGCCTCCTTAACCAGCTCTTTTACATCTCAGAAGACAAAAAATGACTCATTTAATTCTTTTCTCAGATATTTCAAGGGTAGTACAGAACTAGCGATGTTCTAAATGCATAGGAGACAAGTTCATTCTTCACTCATTAGGATATTATAATGTGGTCTTTCCAAGACCTCAGGGAATTTTTGTATAGTTTGGGCATACTCTGGTCCTTTATTTATTTATTTATCAGTAAGAAATTTTCTATGCAGTTCTAGTGTATTAATACCTGACTTTATAATGGAACATGGAAATCTATTAAAAGGACTTACTGTGTCTGTTAAGATGTTTTTGTGCCTTTTTCTTGAAATACATTTGTTTACTTTAACATGTTTATGCTAGTATGACTTACACACAGTACTTTATCATTTTAAAATTTACCATTAGATTAAATTTAATATATATGTAAAACAATGAGATGATACTGCAATCACAATGATGGACACATATATTTATCACTGCCAAAAGTTTCATTGTACCCCTTTGTCATTCAGCCTTCCTGCCACAGTAAATGACAGCGTAGTGCATAACTTCTGTGCCTTCCTCTCAGTAACTTCTCAAATCAAAGTCAAAGCAGCTATGCACTAATCCATTGGTGCAACATTGTTAAATGCCATTAGCATATAATTATGATAACTTAAAACTTCAGAAGGTGTACATTAAGTGCACATAAGACACTAGAAAAATTAACAATGTGCTGCAAAATACAAGACTCATCAAATCTCTCATAGCTGAAATAATACTCAGATGTTCTTTTACGAAAGCAAAACTGAACTATATATTGATAACAAAAAGAAAGATAAATATTCACAAATAATTGGTAGTCATGCATATAATTATAAGTAATGTATATATAAAATTTAACCAAAAGAGACAGTAAGACATATTGTGCACATTGAAGTTAGTAGTAGAAATATACTATGTAGGAAAAAAGATGGAAAATAGTTAAAGATGTTCTTAGAAGAACATGTACCAACTTGGTGACATATATTACAGGAAGAAGAAACTAAAAAAAATCATTTGCTATAGCAAAAGAGCACTAAGTTAAACAGAAGAAAGCTATGATAAAAATATGTTAATTATTAATTAAAGAAAAGAGAATGAAAGTTAAGTGGTTCTGCTATAAAAGGCATATAGAAATCACAAAGCTTTGGTAAAATAGACTTATTTTTTCAAAAATAACTATTACCAGGAAGAATGAGGCAACATGTGTATTGCACTAAAATATTACAGATATGGATATACATATACATATACATATACATATACATATACATATACACATACACATACAGAAGTAGATACATAGAACAGGCACAGCACTTGAAACTTTACATTAGAAAGCTACATTGAAAAACTGTTACAACAATTAAAGCATAACATACTCGATAATTACTTAATAATTCCACAACTCAATTATTCCAACACAGACAACTTCATGTTTAGAGACCTTTGGGACAGAGTCTACCAAACAGATACATGAAGTCTTTTCCAGGAGGTTAGCAGAACCTTGACATGTAAAACTTGACTTGCAGTGAGTAGAATAGTAGAAAAAGGCAGTTTTCATCAAACTGTACTTTATTTTTGTTTCTTTTTGTTTTCATTTGTTTGTTTGCTTTTGGGTTTTTGAGACAGGGTCTCAGTATGCAGTTTGGGCTATGTAGCCCAGGCTGACCTCTAATGCACAGTGACCATCATGATTCAGCCTCCCAAGTGCTGGGATTATAGGAGTGGATCCCCACCCCCAGGTTTATCACACTGTATTGAATTGTTTATACACAGGTTCAGAAAATGATGTAGCATACCCAGGTCACTGTTCCAACTAAAAATCACTTTTGCTGCATTCTAGTCTAAATGTGTAAAATAAAACAAAGTAAATCCTCAAGTAGTTAATATTAACTTTATACTCATGATCATGGGGCAAGGAAATGTGTATTAAATTAAATTCTACTCCATTAACTATAAAGAAAACTATAATTGAATGAAATAATAATTAGAAATTTCTTCTTCAACTTAGGAAGTAAAAACATCAAAATTTATATCAAAATATAGTAATATATAAATATTAAAGAAATATTACTTTTAAAATAATAATATAAAACAAAAATTTATAAACTGGGCCAAATAAATAAGATATATTCATGGCCAATAAATATACAAAGATGTGCTCAACATCATTAGTCATCAGGAATTTGCAAGAAATCTGCATGGATATAAAAGTTCAAGGCAGAATAAGACTGTTTTAAAGCCAGAAAAAAAAATTATAAATTAGATACTTTAAAGGTATTGCACAACCATGAAATCAAGGAGAGTTATAAATTGTAATTCCAGAAAAAAGAGAACTTCTATAAATTTCCAACTTCAAAACTATTTTCTCGGGAGCATCTGTGCTGCCACATTTGTTGCTGAAGTATTCAAAACATCCAAGATCAACCTGTGGGTCACCACCTGATGACTGGGGTAGAAAGGGATGATGCTACATGATGGAACACTGTTCAGCCACAAACATGTGTGCAAATCTGTCGGTTAGGACCACCTGGATGGAACTTCAGGATGCTAAGGGAAGTAAGCCAGGCACAGAAAGGAAACTACTGTATAATATCGCTCACATGTGGAATCTATAAACATTGATTTCACAGAGGATGAGACTAGAACAGTGGTCCAGAAGCTGGAGAACGTAGTGGGCAGGGAGGAACAGGGGAAAGTCAATCAGTGGATGCTGTGCCATGTAATTAGACAGCAGATGCACTCTATACTGCTGCCCACCACGGTGCCTATGGATACCAGTTATGTATACACAATTCAAAAAGCTGGAAGAAAAATGTTAAACCTTTCACCAAAAAGAAATGAATGTTTGAGTAGAAAAAAAAGCTTAATTTGGTTTAAACATCTCACAATGGGCCCTTCACCAGCAGGGAATCTCCCAGAGACCAGCAGCTCAGCCTGGGCTGTTTGGATTAGGAACTCTGTGGAGACCAGCATCTCGGCTTGACTGTTTGGGACCGGGAACCTCCTGGAGACTGGCAGATTGGCCTGTGCAGATTGGCCTGCGCTGTTTGGATTGCCCTGTGCTGTTTGGATTGGGAACTTTGCAGAGACCGGCATCTCGGCCTGACTGTTTGGGACTGGTAGGTCTGCCCTTCACCTGCAGAGAACTTCCTGGAGACCGGCATCTCAGCCAGGTCTGTTTGGGACCAGGAACTTTGTGGAAACCAGCATCCCAGCCTGACTATTTGGGACCTGTTGGCCCACCCTTCACCAGCAGGGAACCTCCCGGAGACCTGCCGGGACAAAGGACAGCGGCCTGGCCCACCCGAGATTCCACCGGCTCGGGGTTGACCATGCCCAGCATCCGCCTTACAACTTAGGGAGCCAGGAGCCCACAGAGGGGAGTTTGGACACTGCAAGGGAGCCAAGAGCATGTGGCGGAGCCACCGCTGCTCCAGGAATTGAGAGTGCAACAGGTAATTTGCCACATAAGCAGAGGAAGCTTTGGAACACTGCTCAAAGCAAGGAAATATAGAAAAATGACAAAAAGAAAGACCAAAAGGCAGACTCAAAGCTCGAGCCCTCCCCAAGAAAGCTTAGAAGCCATGTACATAGAAGAAAAAAGAAGCCATACACCTTAAATGTCTGAAATGATATCAAATGAAATAAAGATGCAACTAGGGAAAGCTATGGAGAAATTCAAATCAGAAATACTTGCCCAGGTAAAAGAAGAATTGATAAAAACAGTGAAAGAAATAGTGAACGCATCTAGTGAAGACACAGCTAAAAAATTAGAGGAACAAAGCAAACAGATAGAATCCCTAAATGAACACTATAA
>PVJX010011839.1:0-52313 GCA_004027295.1 Dolichotis patagonum | reverse complement strand
CCATACAAGGTTGTTTCATGTGAATTCCCTGTATGTGACAATATGGACAACTATTTGGACCAAAACAAGAGTCAATATGATAGAGAGTGAATATCTCCGATTGTCTAGTTTTGAAATTTATGTCTCTTACATTGCTTTCTTGTGATCCGCTTTGTTCTGTTTTATTGTGTTTAATTTTACCCTTCTGATATAATTACATGTATATTTACATGGGTAAGATGGATGACCATATCGCTGTTTTTGTCAGATTGTGGAGCAGAACTGTTGACAGTCTCACTGTCTGAATGTCTACTTTACATGTTTTAACTTTGTAAATTGAACAACTATTTCCAAGAAGTCAGTATGTAATTTGTCAAACAATAATTTTTTTTAGTTTTTTTTTGTTGTTGTTCTTTTCCTTTTTTCCTTGGAATACTGTATTGTTGCTACCCTTTGTTCTGTTTTGTTTTGTTTTTTCTCTTTAAATAAAATTTTAAAAAAAGAAATCCAGCAATACTATCAGAGTGATTTGTTCAGAGTGATTTTAGCCTTTTTGTTTTGTTTATGTTCAACATACATAAAGGTATTGACAGCTGTTTTGAAGAAAATGAGAGACACCATGACAGCCATTCTTGGCTTCCCTATTGTCTGGTCTTGAAGACCTGAAACGCCTTCTTCATCCTGTTCAGATTAGTTCCATACTATGTTGTTTCATGTGAATTCCCTGTATGTGAAGGTATAGACAACTATTTGGAAGAAAACAAGAGTCAATATGATAGTGAATATCTCAGATTGTCTTGCTTTGAAATTTATATTTCTTGCATTGCTTTCTTGTGTTCCACTTTGTTCTGTTTTGGTGTGTTTAATTTTACCCTTTTGATATAATTGCATGTATGTTTAAGTGTGTAAAATGGATGACCATATTACTGGTTTTGTTAGATTGTGGAGCAGAACTGTTAATAATCTCACTGTTTGAATGTCTACTTTGTATGTTTTAATTTTGTAATCTGAACAACTATTTTCAAGATGTCAGTATGTAATTTATCAAGTAATGATTTCTTAGTGTTTTTTTGTTCTTTTCCTTTTTTTCCTTGGAGTTTTGTACTGTTACTACCCTTTATTCTGTTTTGTTTTGTTTTGTTTTGTTTTGTTTTTCTCTTTAAATAAAATTTTCAAAAAAAGAAAAAAAAGGGTGAACAAACATTGTAAAAATGGCCATTCACCCAAAATTGTTATACAGATTTAGTGCAATCCCCCCAAAATACTGGTATCATACCTCATAGATCTAGAGAAACTCTTAAAATTCTTCTGGAACCAGAAGAGACCTAGAATAGCAAAGGCAATTCTAAGCAGCAAAGACAAGGCAGGAGGCATCACAATCCCTGACTTGAAGTTATAATACAAAGCTACTGTAATAAAATCAACATGGTACTGGAATAAACACAGACCTGAAGATCAATGGAGTAGATTAGAATACACAACTACAACTACAAACCCACTAAGCCACTTTATCTTTGATAAACAGGCCAAACACATTCACTGGAAGAAAGATAGCCTCTTTAATAAATGGTGCTGGAAAAATTGACTCTCCCTATGCTGAAAACTAACACTAGAACCATGTCTATCACCATGTACTAAATTAGAGTCTAAATGGATCAAAGATCTAAACACAAAAACAGAAATACTAAATTTGTTGGAAGACAAAGTAGGTAAAAATCTTGAAGACATGGGGTAGGTAGAGAATTCATGAACAAGAATCAAACCACATGGGAAGTACTTCCCAGAATCAATAACTGGGATCATGTCTTATTAAAGAGTTTCTGCATGTCAAAAGAAATCTCCAGCATAGTGAAAAGAAAGCCCACAAATTAGGAAAAAACTTAGTGAACAGTCCCTCAGACAAAGGACTTCTATCTAGAACAGATAAAGAATTTTAAAAACTCAGACCCTCGAAATTCAAAAACCCAATCCAAAAATGGGCATCTGATATGAATACAGAGTTCTCAGATGAAGAAATACAAATAGCAAATAAATACATGAAAAAATGTTCATCATCATTAGTCATGAGAGAAATGCAAATTAAAACCACACTGAGATTCCATCTCACTCCAAAAGAATGGCCAACTACCAACAACAAATGATAGAGAGGCTGTGGGGAAAAAGGAACTCTTCTGCACTTTTGCTGGGAGTGTAGACTGGTGCAACCACTGTGGAGGTCAGTCTAGAGTTTCCTCAAAAAGCTGGGATTGCAAGTCCCATTTGACCCAGCTATTCCACTTTTGGGCATACTCCCAGAAGAACTGAAATCATCATAGCACAATGATATATGTGCACCCATGTTTATAGAACACAATTTGTAATAGCCAAATTTGGAAACAACCTAAATGCCCATCAACTGAGGAATGGATTAAAAAGATATGATATTTTTATATAATGGAGTACTACTCAGCTATAAAGAATGATGACATTGAGATATTTAAAAATAAATGGATGCAATTTGAGACCATACTCATAAGTGTGATACATCAAACTCACATGTATAAATACCATATAGTCTCCCTGGTGTAAGAAATGTTAAGAGTACGTAGATTTTATGGTAATCATGGTTTTCCATTATATTGCTTTGAAGTCTTATAATGTTTTCATTCATTGGTTGGGATGCTTTTATTCTGTTTTGTTTGATTTTATTATGTGTGTTAGTCTGAACAGCTACTTTGAAGAAAACAAGACATTATGTCAGCCATTGCTGATTTAATATCATTTTGCTTTAAAGTCCTACCATGATTTTGTTTCTGTTTATATTGGTTCTATCATGTTGTGTCTTATTGAATTTAAATATGTGTGATAGTATAAACAAATTTTTAAGGAAAATGAGATATTATAGTACCCATAGTTCATTTTCTGTTATTTGGTTATGAATGTCCTGCAATACTTTCATTCTCTTGAATCATTTTATACTATCTCTTATGTTTGATATTATTGTGTGATGGTATGCTCAACTATTTCAAAGAAAAGAGACATTATGGTAGCTACTGTTAATATCCGGTTGTCTTGTTGTGAAGTACTGTGTTGTTTGCATTGTTCTGTTTTGATTTGCTTTGTTCTGTTCTCTTTTGTTTTATTCTCTTTTAAAAATAAAGTCATACCCCAGAAATCTCTGAAAAGATAACAAGTGAAATAAAGAAACAAATCCATGAGGCTATGGAGAAGTCAAATTAGAAATAGCTTCTCACATAAAGACAGAAATAACAAACTTAGTAAAGGAGCTGAGCAGCATAGCCAGAGAAGAAATAGACAAAAAAAATACAGGAACATGGGAAATTGATTGAAACTTTGAATGAACAATATAGAAAACAAGCAGAATCTATGGAAGAAATTCAGAGATATCCAAGAAACAAAAACTTCCATTGAAAGCTGGCAAAACCCTTTTAATGTAGCTGAGGATAGAATTTCGGACTTTGAGGACAGGGTCAGAGTCAGCGACCATGAAAGAGGAGGACCTTTAAAAACAACAAAGCAACATGAAAAGACAATACAGCAGCTTCAGGATGATGCCAAGAGAAATAATATAGTACTAATAGTCATCAATAAAGATGCAGGGGTCAAACCAAATGACATAGCTAAACTATTCAGAGAAGTAATAGAAGAAAATTTCCCAAACATGGGAAAAAATGTGATATGCAGATAAGTGATCCATATAGAATGCCAAACAGTAACAGCCAACATAAATCTACACTCAGACATATAATACTTAGAACCCCAGACATACAATATAAAAACAAACACTGAAAGCTTTTAAAGAAAAGACACAACTCACCTATCAAGGAAAGCCCATTAGAATCACAGCACACTTTTCAGCACAAACCCTCAAGTCAAGATGAGCTTGGAGTGAGGTATTTCAAGTCCTGAAAAGAAACAACTTTCAACCCAGGCTGATATACCCAGCAAAACTTCCATTCAGATTTAATGGAGAAACAAGATACTTCCATGACAAGGAACAGCTGAAGAAATTCATGTCCACAAAACCAACCCTAGAAAGAGTATTGAAAGACATACTAGATACAGATAAAAATGACCACAATCTCCAGAACAACAACAGAAAGAAACCACCAGGTTGGACTAGCAATTAAATAAGGAGGAAAAGCAGAAAGCAAAAAACTGGAACATAACATGGCAAAGTCAAGTCAGTACATATCAGTTATGTTCATAAATTTAAATGGCCTCAATTCACCTATCAAAAGAAATACGATGACAGAATAGATCAATAAACATGATACTATCATATGCTGTAAACAAGAAACACATGTGACTCAAAAGGAAACTCATAGATTAAAAGTCAAAGGAAGAAAAACAGTATTCCATGCAACAGGAACCCAGAAAAAAGGAAGGGTAATTATTCAATTTGCAGACAATGTGAACTTCAAACCTAAAATGATTAAAAGACATAAAGAAGGTCACTACATACTCGTTAGTGGAAAAATTCAAGAGGAAGAACTAACAATTATAAATATATATGCATCAAATACCGGAGCACCCAACTATATAAGACAAATACTAATGGATATGAAAAACCAAATCCACAAGAACACAATTGTAATAGGAGACCTTAACAGCCCACTGTCAAAAAGAGATAGGTCAATTAGACAAAAAGTCAGCAAAGAAATAATAGAACTGAATCATACTTGTGAGCAATTGGACTTGGTAGATGTTTACAGAGTGTTCCACCCAACCACATCAGAATACATGTTCATCTCAGCTGCACATAGGACATTCTCCAGAACAAACCATATATTATCCCATAAAACATTCTTAAGTAAATGAAATGGTATTGAAATTTTCCCAAGTGTAATATCTGACCATAGTGCACTGAAATTGGAAACTAATGGCCAAAGAAATCACAAAACCTGCAGAAATATGTGGAAACTAAATAATAACCTTCTGAAAAATCATTGGGCTACATATGAACTTAGAGAATAAATAAAGCAATACGTACAATTCAATGAAAATGTGAAAACAACATACTGTAATCTGTGGGATGCAATGAAAGTGGTGTGAAGAGGGAAATATATAGCAATAAATTGTCATATCAAGACAGAATGAGCAAAAATAACCTAATGCTTCATCTCAGGCTTCTAGATAAAGAAGACCAAGTTAAACCCAAAGCTCATAGTAGACAGGAAACTGTAAAGATTAAAGCAGAAATCAATGCAATTGAAACTAAAAAAAATTACAAAGAATTAATGAATCAAAAAGCTGATTTTCTAGAGAATAAACAAAATGGACAAATCTCTAGCTAACCTTATCAAGAAAAAGAAAGGAAAAACCAAATTCATGCAATAAGGACTGAAAAGAGGCAAAATCATTACAGATCTGAGAAATTAAAAAGATCATGAATACTTACTTTGAAAATCTCTACTCACATAGAGTGGAAACACAGAGGAAATGGACAGATTTCTAGAAATACATGAACTGCCAAAGCTCAACCAAGAAGATATAGCAATTTTGAATAACCCAATATTAATATTTGAAATTGAAAACATAATTAAAAACTTACCAACAAAGAAAAGCCCCTGATGGATTCACAGGTGAATTCTGTAAGAAATTTAGTGAAGATTTGATGCCAATACTCTTTAAAATCTTCAATGCATGGAAAAGGGAGCAATCCTCCCTAATTCATTTCTGCAGGCAAGTATTACTCTGATACAAACACCAGACAAAGACCAAACCAAAAAGGAGAACTATAGTTCAATCTCACTAATGAACATAGATGCTAAGATTCTCAATAAAATGCTAGCAAACGGAATGCAGCAAATCATCAAGAAGATTATACATCATGACAAAGTGGGGTTCATTCCAGGAATGCAGGGATAGTTTAACATATGCAAATCAATAAATGTAATATACCACATCAATAGAGCCAAAAAGAAAATCCACATGGTCATCTCAATAGATGCAGAAAAAGCTTTCAATAAAGTCCACCACATGTTCATGATAAGAACCCTTCAGAAACTTAGAATACATGGTGTCTACCTCACACTTATGAAGGCCATCTATGACAAACCAACAGCCAACATTATACTAAGTGGACAAAAACTGAAAGCTTCCACTTTTAAATCAGGAATAAGACAAGGATGTCCAATATCACCACTCCTTTTCAATATAGTTCTGGAAACACTAGCCAGGGCAATCAGACAAGAGAGAGGAATAAAAGCAATAAAGATAGGAAAGGAAGAAGTTAAATTATCACTATTTGCAGATGACATGATACTCTATATAGAAGACCCAAAAAACTCCATTAAAGAACTACTAAAGGTAATAAACTAAATCAGCAGTGTAGCTGGATACAAAGTGAATACTCAAAAATCAATAGCATTCCAGTACACAACGAGAAAACTCATCAAGACAGAAATTATGGCAATATCACCTTTTACAATAGCATCTAAAAAATGGAATACTTAGGAATCAACCTAAGAATGTAAAAGACCTATATGTTGAAAATTGTACTGTGCTAAAAAAGGAGATTGAAGAGGATATTAGAAAATGGAAAGATATTCCTTGCTCTTGTCTAGGAAGAACCAACATTGTGAAAATGGCCATACTCCCAAAACTGGTGTAAAGATTTAATGTAATCCCAATCAAACTACTATTAACGTACCTTACAGATCCAGAGAAAATGCTCCTAAAATTCATTTGGAATCAGAAGAAACCTTGAATAGCAAAGGCAATTCTGGGCAACAAAGGCCAAGGAAAATCATCTCAATTCCTGACTTGAAATTATACTACAAAGCCACAGTGATAAAATCAGCATGGTACTGGCAAAGAAGTAGACTTGAGGATCAATGAAACAGATTAGAAGATGCAAACACAACTACAAAGATACTCAGACACCTGATATTTGACAAAGGGGCTACACATGTTCACTGGAAAGATTGCCTAGTGAATAATAAGTGATGTTGGAAAAATTGGCTCTCCACATGATGAAGTCTGAAACTAGACCCACGCCTATCACCATACAATAAACTAAAGTCTAAATGGGTGAAAGACCTAAATATTAAACAGAAATACTAAATCTACTGGAAGACAAGGTAGGTAGAAACCTCGGAGACATGGGGGTAGGGAGAGACTTCATGAACAAAATGCAAACTGCACGGGGAAACACTTCAGAGAATCAACAACCAGGATCTCATATTGTTGAAAATTTTTTGCATTTCAAAAGAAATCACCAACAGAGTTAAAAGAAAACTCACATAATGGAAAAGAATTTTAGCCAGCAAGCCCTGAAAAGACTAATATCCAGAATATAAAAAGAATTGAAAAACATCAAGCCCCAAATTTAAACACCCTCTCCAAAAATGGGCATCTGAGATGAACACACATTTCTCAGATGAAGATATACAAATGGCAAATAAATATATGAAGAACTGTTCACCATCACTGGTCATTCAAGAAATGCAAATTAAAACAGCATTGAGATTTCATTTTACTCCTGAAAGAATACCTGCCATCAAGAAATCAACTGATAACAAATGTTGGTGAGGCCGCGGGGAAAAAGGAGCACTACTCCACTGTTGGTGGGAGTGTTGACTGGTGCAACCACTATGGAAATCAGTATAGAGATTTCTCAGAAGACTAGGATTTGCAAGTTCCATTCTATCTAGCTATTCCCCTCCTGGATCTTTTTCCAGAAAAACTGAAAAGGTCATATCACAGTGGTACATATGCACTCATGCTCATAACAGCACAATTTGTTATAGCTAAATATTGGGAACAGCCAAAATGCCCATCAACTGCAGAGTGGATGAAAAAGATGTGGTATTTTTATACAATGGAATATTACTCATCAATAGAAAAGGATGATCTTGAGACCTTTATAGCTAAATGGAGACAACTTGAGACTATCCTTATAAGTGAAATAAATAATAAGCATATTTATAAATATCACATTGTTTCTCTAGTGTAAAAAGTAATAAGAAATGTTGGAGTAATAAAATCCAAAATGTGTAATTGCTATTGTAAAAAAGAAAGGAAAAGAAAGTGCTCTAAAAGATATAACTGCATGTATGTCTAAGTGTGTAGGACTGAAACCATGTTATTATGTTTTGTTGGATCATTGAACAGAACTGTTTGCAGTCTCATTATTTGAATGTCCACTTTGTATGCTTTAATTTTGTAACTTGAAAACTATTTCTGAGGACAATATTTAATCTATCAACTAGTGATTTTTCACTGTTCATTTTTTGAAATTCTGCATTATTTCTACCCTTTTTCTGTTTTTCTTTTTTTTCTCTTTAAAAAAATTAAAAAGAACACATTTGACTCAATAGGAAATTCATAGACTGAAATTCAAAATATAAAAAACAATACTCCATCTGACAGGAAACCAGAAATAAGTGTAGGAAGCTATTCTGTTTGCAGACAATGTTAACTTCAAAAAAATTGGACAAATGTGATAAAGAAGGTCAGTACAAACTTGCTAGGGGAAAACTTCAAGAAGAAGAGATATCAATCATAAATATATATGCACCAAGTATGGGAGCACCCAACTATGTAATACAAATATTAGTAGACATAAAAAAATCAATAAATAATAATACAATTTTAATGATGGACCTTAACATCCTATTGACACAAAGAGACTGATCAACTATTGAAAAATCAGCAAGAAATAAAAGAACAAAATCAAACTTGTGAACAAATGGACTTAGTAAATGTGTACAGAATGTTCCACCAAACAACATCAGAATACACATTCTTCTCAGCTACACATGGGGTGTTTTCTAAAATAGACCACATACTAACTCACAGAATATGCTTACATAATAAGATAATATACAAAAGAATTGAAATTATCCCATGCATATTATCTGATCATAATGCACTGAAATTGGAAATTAATGACAAAAGAAACCACAAAACTCCATAAACACATGGAAATTAAATAGCACCCTACTAAAGTACCAATGAGTCACAGAGGAAACTAACAAATTAAGCAATATATACAATCAAATGAAAATGCAAATACAATTTATCAGAACCTGTGGAACACAATGAAAGCAGACCTCAGAGGGAAATTTATAGCAGTGAATTCCCATATCAGGAAAATAGAATGAACACAAATAAACACCCTAATACTGTACCTCAAACTTGTAGAAAAATGAACAAGTTGAACCCAAAGCTCAAAGAAGAGAGGAAATGGTAAAGATCAATTATAAAGAGCAGAAATTAATACAATTGAGACTAAGAAAACAACACAAAGAATTAATGAATTGAAAAGTTGGGTTCTTGAAAATAATCAATAAAATTGATAAACCACTAGCCAGTCTTAACTAAAAAAGGAAAAAAAATACTCAAATTCATGCAATAAGAAATGAAAAGAGTGAAATCACTATAGATTCTGTGGAAATACAGATCATTAATACTCACTTTGAAAATGTGAAATCACTTTCTATCCTAAGGGATAGAAAACATAGAAGAAATGGACAGATTCCTAAAAACACATGAATTACCAAAGCTGGATCAAGAAGATATGAAACTTCTGAATAACCCAGTATCAGTTAACAAAATTGAAAACATAATTAAAAACTTACCAACAACAAAAAAATCCCAGGTCCTGGTGGATTCACAGCTGAAGTCATGAAGAAATTTAGAAACGATTTAATACCAATACTCCTCAAACTTTTTAATGAAATTGAAAGGGAAGCAATTTTCTCTAATTCATTCTGGGAGGAAAATATCAAAACCAGAGAAAGACACAACCAAAAAAGAAAATTGCAGGCCAATTTCTCTAATGAACATAGAAGCAAAAATCCTCAATAAAATACTAGCAAACAGAATACAACAAATCTTCAAGAAGATTATACTGGATGACCAAGTGGGATTCATCCCAGGAATACAGGGATGGTTCAATGTATGCAAATCAATAAATGTAATACACTATATTAGCAGTGCACAAGACAAAAATCACATGGTCATGTCAATAGATACAGAAAAAGTGTTTGATAAAGTCCAATACTCATTCATAAAAACCCTAGAGAAAATGTTTGATATTATTGTATTTGAAACTATGCTCAACTATAGCAGAGAAAGAGATATTGTGATAGCTACTGTTAATGTCCGGTTGTCTTAATGTAAAGTACTGTGTTGCCTATGTTGTCCTGTTCTGATCTGCTCTGTACTGCCCTCTTTTGTTTTATTCTCTTTAAAATAAAATTTAAAAAAGAAAAAAAAAAGAAAATTGGAATAGATGGTCTCTTCTTCAATCTGATAAAAGCCATCTATGACAAACACCCAACAACACACCGAATAGTCAAAAAGTGAAAGCTTTCACTTTAGAATCAGGAACAAGACAAGGTTATCCATTATATCCACTTCTATTCAATATAGTTCTGGAAACATTAGCTAGAACAATTAGACGAGAGAGCAATAAAAGGAATAAAGGTAGGAAAGAAGAAGTTAAATTACCATTATTTGCAGATAACATGATGCTCTACCTAGAAGACTCCCAAAACTCTACCAACAGGCTTCTAGACCTAATAAGCAAATCCACCAGTGTAGCTAAGGACAAAGTCAATATTCAACAGTCAATAGCATTCATGTACACAAACACAAAATTCACTGGGACAGAAATTAGAGAAATTACATCCTTCACAATAACATAAAAAAGAAATAATTAAATTATCATTATTTAATCAATCTAATAAAGGAAGTAAAAGGAATCAATCTCATAAAAGAAGTATAAGATTTATACATTTGAAATTATAGTACTATGGAAAAGGAGATTAAAGAGGAATTCAGAAAATGGAAAGATATCCCTTGTTCATGGATAAGAAGAGCCAATATTGTGAAAAAGGCCATATTCCCAACACTGCTATACAGATTTAATGCAATTCTGATCAAAATACCATAAACATGCCTCACAGTTCTAGAGAAAACAGTCCTAAAATTCATCTTGAAACAGAATAGACCTAGAATAACAAAGGAAATCCTGGGCAACAAAGGCAAGGCAGGAGGCATCACAATCCCAGACTTGAAATTATTATACAAAGGTGCTATAATAAAAACAGCATGGTACTGGCAAAATAAAACAGACCTGAGGATCATTGGAACAGAATAGAAGATACAGACACAACTATAAGCACACCCAACCACCTTATCTTTGAGAAGGGAGCCAAACATGTTCAATGGAATAAAGATAGGTTCTTTACCTACCTACCAGGAAAAACTGGCTTTCTACAAGCCAAAGAGTTAAAGCCAAAGATGCCTATCACCATGCAGTAAACTAAAATCAAAATGAATCAAAGATCTAAATATTAAGACAGAAACACTAAACCTACTGGGTAGAAATCTCAAGGACAGCTGGGGATTTAGCTCAGTGGCTTACGCGCCTGCCTGGCATGCGTAAGATCCTGAGTTCAATCCCCGGTACAAAAAAAAAAAAAGAAAGAAATCTCAAGGACATAGAGGTAGGCTGAGAGTTCATGAAAAAAAAACTGCTTGAGAAATACTTCAAAGAATCAACAGCTGGGATCTGCTCTTATTAAAAGTTTTTTCACATTGAAAGAAATCATCCTTTCTTCATCCAGAGTGAAATCATCCAGAGTGAAATGAAAACTCAGAAATTTGGAAAATATTTTTGCTAACTATCCCTCAGAAAAATAACTTCTATCTGGAATGTACAAAGAATTGAAAAAAATCAGGGCTCCCAAATTTAAAGACCCAATCCACAATGGCCAGCTGAGATGAATACACAATTCTCAGATGAAGAAATATAAATGGCAAATAAGTATATGAAAAAATGTTCAACATCACTGGTCATTCAAGAAATGCAAATTAAAACTACACTGAGATTCCACCTCATTCCAGAAAGAATGGCTAACATCAAGACATTAACCAACAACAAATGCTTGTGGGGCTACGGGGAAAAAGAAATCCTTCTCCATTTTTGGTGGGAGTATATACTGGTACAACCACTGTGAAATCAGTATGGAGAGTCCTCAAAAAAGTATAATTAGAGGTTCTATTCAACCAAACTATTTCCCTGCTTAGTATTTTTCCAGAGGAATTGGAAACATCATACTGCAGTGATATATATATGTGTACCTATGTTCATAGTAGTATCTTCTTGCTAGTGTCAAAAACTGAAAGAGTAAGAACTAAAAGTTAAAATAGATGTATTAAAAGGGAAAGAAACTACTCAAAGGGAAATTTTATTGTTTGATCAGTCTTACATGCCTGTATCTGGTAGCCTGTGTGATTACTATGAGGATAACAATATTCAATATGACAACCATTGTTAAATTCTTATCATCTTGTTCTGAAGTCCCATATTGCCATTTTGTTGTTGTTATTGATGTCGTCATTTTGCTTCTCTTGTTGTTTTTTAATTGTTTGATTCTTGATTTTTCTATTTTTTCTATTTAAAAGAATAATGATAATAATAAAAGAACAAGGTTGAGAGAACAGAGACTTGAGGGAGTGGTAATGGTTGCCCAAGGATGAGGCTCAGGAAAGCTCAGGGTGTAGTGGCTGCCTGCAGCAGCAGGGCTGATAATCTTTCAGGGTGTAGTGGCTGCCTGCAGCAGCAGGGCTGATAATCTTTCAAGGCCCCAGGTACAGCTTTCTTGGAAAGGGTAGTTTAGAGGGGTCTCTTATCAGAGTGGTAGCAACCGGACTCCTTTACTGCCCATCTCTTTGTCCCCTTCCCATTTACATATGATCTATCACCCTGCTTCTTTTTGTCAATCTTTCATCTTGTCATTTAACTTTAGCCATTCTATGGGATGTTCATGGCATCTCATAGTAGTTCAATAATATAATTTTACTTTACAGCATTAATATTATTTTAGATGTATTTTAGAATTTATGTCAGTGTTTAAGTTGTTTTACTGCTCTTTATCCCTGATGAGAAAGAAGATTATGTTTGACCAATTATATATCTTATAATCAAATACATCTTGAACCTGAAGAAGCATCATATGCAAAATCTTGGTGCTCTGAGCTCCAACACGGGGCACCATCTCTGTGGTGCACACTGCTATACACCAAGGGTCACTGGCAGTGCCTGCCACAGGATAGCTCATGAATTCATGGAAGAATGAAGCACTGGATAAATAGTTGGCCCTGCGTAAGACCACACTGTATCATCTGTGATTTTAATAAAGCCTGAGAAACACTGAGTAGAAGAGTGATCTGTAGTTTTGACCTGTAGTTTGCCCTTCACAACCCCTTTCTAATCACTCTGTGCAACACAGACATCCAAAGGAACATGTCTAATACACCTACAAATACCAAATCCCAAGTCCTAAGCCCTCACCTGACGGGAAATCACATAAACTTCATGTAGACCCTGAAAAACCATGTTCCAAGTCTTTCAAAGCCAGTCAGTCAGTACTCAAAAATGCTCAAAAGAGTAGGAAACTAATCACTTGGTTTTGATCCATTAGCTCAGCTGTAATGTAGCAGAGCTAATGCAGTCACAGGAAGCAGACAATGTCTCTGGTAGGAAAAAAATGTAGAGAGAGCTCCTTTCATTTTTGCAATGAAAATTAAATGTGGAAATAATTCCTTGCTCCTTTTTGGAATATTACTGTGCTATTAACTAGGCTAAGATCATTAAAAAGTAATGAAATGAGGTTGCATGCATCATTATTTTAAGAGAGATTGAATGAATATATATAGTGGATCTTTTCTGCTTCTTGTCTCATCTCTGGGTTAATAGGTACTGGCAAGGACCACTGTGAACATATATTTTAATTCTAAAGTTATAGCTTTGGTCTTGAAGAAGGAAATACAGATCATTAGAGAAGGGACTGACAGCTCTCATAGCTTCCTGATATGTTATATCAAGTTTTCATTAGCACAAAATTAAGAGTGACTCTGGAAGACAGTTGTATAGTAAATGAATATAAAGTTCAGCACAGGTTTGAAAGACATAATTACACTTTCCTCATTGCTATTTCCAGGAGGAAAAATGTCAGTGGCAAATTAGATGGATTTTAGTTCAGTTCCTGGGACCTATTTATTCTTTGTTTGACATTATGGCTTTTAGGGTCTTGGGGGAATATAAATGAATATAATATGTCCCCCATAAATGCAGGAGAATTTCCTGGCCACATGACATATCCTGTATCCATAATGTCTGGTAGGAGGGTGGGAGCAGGCTTGGATTTGGAAGAAAAGATTTTTGTAAAGAAAGTGTGAATTTTCAAATCATAGTGACCACCTACATCTCCCCCTCTTTCCTTACCACCCCTGTGGCAAGAGTGAACAGTGCACAGGTAGCAGGAACAGAATTAGAAGCATGCTTGGAATCTCAGCACTGTAGAGACTGAGTTAGGCAACAGGAAGTTTGAGCCCAGTTCAGGCAACTTAGTGTCTTATAAAGACCCTGTTTCAAAATAAAAAATAAAACAGGACTGGGGATATAGCTTAGTGTGAAGGCCCTGGGTTTTATCCCCAACATAAAAAAAAATCAGGAGTGATTACAACATTATCCTTTGTCTGCAGAGATACCACGTGTGTTCAGCCTGAATATGTGTATGAGGTAGAGGGAAATTGGATGGTCCTCCTCTTCGATCTGCTAAGATTGCAAGGGAAGTTGGAATCGTCTGCATGGCCTTAGGCACGTTTGGGAACACACGTATTCTACTTCTGTTACCTCTGAAACCATGAGAACAGAGAGAAAATGTTAAGAAAACGAAGTTCTCTCTAATAATTAGTAGACTCAGGAACCAAATTTGAACACTTTATTCTCCTTTCAAGTTCCCTAGCAAGTCTATAATATTAGACCTCCATATAAATTTTATAACCTATCTCATTGTAGTTACTTACATGTTCATTCCCCCTAAGGCAAAGACAGATGTTTTTACTGAAGAAATTTTGGAAAAATTAACAATGTATAAGAAAAGATCATTTGAAATCCTCCATCTACTAGCAACCATTCTTAGTATTTTTCTGTATTTATCTCCAGATTCTCTCTTGACCTCCTTATGTAAATGACAATTTATGTGATTATGATCAGCCATGATATACAGTTTCACACCCTGCTGTTTTTTTCCTTCACACACTTGCCTAAGAATGTCATTAAACATTTTTTTTTCTCAAAATACAAGTGTTCTTTTGAACTCTATGCTCTAATTAGGGAGTTCTACATGATTTTCTTTGCACATACACACAAACATGTTATTTGCCTATGGTTTTGATTATATTCTTATGGGACGTTTTTAGCATTCACCAAAATAGCTCCAGTGGTGGCCTTTATCACTTGCTAGAGAATTTATTCCTTACTGTGTCCCTCACATAACCACCATAAAATCTCTTATAGATCCTTTTATAGCACAGTTTCTTGCCCAGAGAAAACCAAATCACCAGATCAAGGAACATGCTTGGACTGGAGAAAAGGTGGCATCTCTAGACCCTCAGGCTCAGAAGGACGATGGGGCGGAAAGTGGGAACTGAGGATTGGGGCATTTGAGTCTGTAGCCTGACACATGCAGGAATGGGACAGTTGAATCAGTAGTTCTCTGGGCAGTTGGAAAGAAAATCATCACACATCTTTGCTATTTCAGTATCAAGGTGAAAACTCTCTAGCTTTAGAATCAGAAAAATATGAGTTTTGATTCTACAGTTCACAGCTGTGTGTGCCTGGACCACTTGCTTAACCTCTCTGAGATTCTCTTGTCTTATAAACAAAATATGGAATAATATCTTTCCTGAGTGCATAGTTACTGGAGAACTAAATAAATGAGATAATGTATGCAAACCTCTTCACATGCTGTCCATAAATTGTATTTGTTACTGTTAAGATTAGGAATACTATTCTTTTGTCAAATTCACTCAGTGGTAGGTTGCATAGTCTTATGTATAACAGCTAAATGCATAAGATTTAGAATCACTATTTAGTCCAAATCCAATTCTAGGACATACCAGTATGTGTCCTTAAAGGACTGTTCTTTAACTTCTATGAAATGCGGTTTAATCTCTCCACAAGTGCATACAATGAAGAGTATTTTGCTGTTAATTAATGAATATGGAATAAGATTATATTCCAAAGGTAGAACAATGCAAACTATTTCATTTATGATGATGCACTGAGGTCAGAAGGGAGGTTCCATATACATGCCAGGGAGTCCATCACACATTTAGGGTATCTTTTCTTATCTATGTATTTCTTAAAATGCAGTGATAAACTGTGTATTCCTGAAATCTGTGCTTGGTTTTTCTATCCACAAAGTGGGCATATTCAGACATGTATCATGTTGATGCATGATTAGGGCATCCTAATGGGGCAGATAGGGTAGGATAGGGAACTATAGACCTGAACTAGGACACAGGAAGTCAATTATTAGGATTAAGAAGACTTTCTGGAGCAAGAGATATCAACATTACAGAGATCTTTCCTGGAGAGCTGTTCACAAGTGGTCATTGGGTCACCATTGCTAACACGGATATTCCTGTGGACTGAATAAATAGTGATTTGCTTTTCAGGACACTCTTTTTTCAGAATGATGAATCATTTCTGGATAAGAATTGCTCTCTCAAGAACAAGATCAGAAAAGAGAGAAGGCTTGTCTAAAACCAGAGCTTAGCCAAGAAGGAATGGCTGAATAATAAGATGAAATAAATATTCCAGATGAAATATTCATAAGCACAGGAAATAAGATCCGTGCTTAATAAAATGATCCTGCTAAGTTTCAGCCCCTATTCACCCTCTCTCTGCAAATTATGCCCCTACCACCTCTCCCATGTGAACATTAAAATATATAATTAATGTTCATTGTTAATAATACATTTCTAATTTCCAGTTGCAAAAATATAGCTTTTTCCTCTCTTGGAAGATCGCTTATATTTTGCCATTAACATTTTGTCATAAGAGGCAAGAATGATTTAAATGGACAATAAATCGATAGGCAAGCTGCTGCTTTGGGCTTGGGCCAGACTCTTTGGGGAAGGGCTTCATTTATCAGCTGGGACTTAGCTGGTCTCTCCTGCTGATTTATGGGGGGAGGAATGAGAAAGAGAGTCCTGTGGAAGGGTTTTGGGGCCCTGGAGGATTAGTGGTAATAAATAAAGTACCTGAAGGTACCGGCTGTCAGTGCCGGAGTGACTCCAGCTGACAGAAGAATGAAGTTTCTGATTACTGGTCCAGTTCCCGAGAACATCTGCCTCAGCATTTCCATTATCTGGCTTCCCACTGCACATCTTTGGAAACATCACTAGCACAGGAAACACAACTCAGCCCACACCAAACTCTCTCCTCAAATGATTTTTTTCTTTTAGTGTTTCATCTCCTTGCTTTCTCAAGCTGTAGACCTGGGAATCAACCAATAGCATCTGCGGGTTCCTGCCTCCCACATCCAAGCAATCCCAGCTTCTTTCAAAGGTCTTCATCTTACACTGGCTAACTAGGTACCCATGGTAGCCTTCCAGTACAAATAAAACAGGATTTTAATCTTTTTAACATACATTTTTAATTGATATATAAAAATTATTCTTGTTCATAAGGTACAATGTCATGTTTTGGTTCATGTATGCATTGGGTAATGACCAAATGTAGTACATACATGAAATACTATGCAGCCATAAAAAGATAAAGTATAACCTCACTGGTATGCAGAATCTAAAAATGCTAGTGTCCTAGAAGCTGACAGTAGAATATTAGTTATCTCCTTTTCTGAATTTAAGAAAGAAGCAAACCCACCTGGTAAGATAGCCTTCTTTTACCTTGTTTCCATTAAAGCTTATGGCTCTCAGGATTTAGGAGTCAAGTGTGATGAGCTAGTGGTCCAGTTTCTTCCCAGCATGCCATCCTGGATCAGCAGCCTCTTTCCTTCTCTCCACCCGCCTCTTCAGTTTTGTGCCAAGAAGGCTTTTGAAGTCTGTCTGGTTGCTTGGCCTTTTGGTTATAGTGAGGAATTCTACTCCCTCTCTCTCTAATTCAGGGAACAAAGTAATTAGACCGTTTTGTTTATTTTGTTTTGATCAAAGCTTGTCTAATCTATGTCCCATTCTTCAAGAATCTTTTGTGGGTTGGTCCATGTGGTAATTTAATGAAGCTGGGCCAACACAGATTTGATCAGTCAACTACCTCCCCTCATCTGCCTTGCCTCTTTCCTGATTCCAGAGGAAAATTGTCCTGAACTTGCATCCAAGGAAGATCTGGGTTAGAAAATTAGATTCAGAGTTTTCTCAAGCATAACAGGAACAATAGTATCTTTCATTCTGAACTTATGGGGAAAAGCAGAAGAAAAATAGCACCTAGGAATGATGTGTCCTACACAAAAACTCAGTCTATTTGGCCAAATAGAGGGTTGGTGGTCAATGAATGGCCTTAAAACTTTCCATTTATGGACTACTGTGTCAAGAAATATGTATCTTTGCTTATAATTTCATTTGGGCTGCACAAAATCCTGTTTTATGGGACATTTTTATGAGTGCAAAATCTGATTCAAACAGTTAAGTAATCTGCTTAAGATCACAGAGCAGGTCTGTGACAGCATGAATCAGAACTCAGTTCTTTAGATTCCAACACAATACGGGTAGGGGGAGATCAGTGTTTGTAGCCACCAAAGTAAGTTCCAAAGATGGATAGTAAGGCTCATATAACTGGTTCTAATTGTGTTTGTAGATGTGGACTAAATGATCTTGGCACAAACTAGTTCATCTCACAGGCCTACTGTTTCCTAGCTATAAAGCTGAGATAACGCCACCAGCCTTCCTCCTTATTTTTAATTTCACAAGTGTTTAAGGATGGTGTGGCACATGTTTGCAGGCATTTCATAGTAATGAGGAAAAGGATACACTAATGAAGACTGGGTGATTTTAGGATCGTGAAAACTTGTATCTGTTAAAAGGCTTTGGCTGCAGGTAACAGAAACCAAATCTAAGCAAAAGTGGCATCTCAAGATATGTGGTCTGTGATCATTAGAGAAGTAACTAAACAATGGTCAATGTGATGTTGAAAGAATTGTGGTAGAGTGTTAAAAAGATGAGAGGATTCATGGTTGCTGTTTCACAGGGTATCAGGCCTTCTGGACACCTGGGTCCCTCCCTCCTCATCTCTTATATGACTCAAGGATGGACATCTGTTTTAGCCTTCAGTCTGGATCAGGAATGGTTTCCCATCCAGCAGCAACCATGAGATACATCATTTAATAACTCTTTTCAGTCATGGTATCCCTTCAGGGAATAAGGTCTCAGGCTGGGAATTTGTCTGCAGAGAATATCTACTTTTGGAACATGGTCAAACTCCTCCCATGGGTCTGAGCCTCTATGCCTTCAAAAGACTGATGGTTGACAGGACCAGTGTCCCTTCCTGGGATACCCTAACTCCCCTTCTCAATTGAGTGGTCCAATGTCTCCTAAACAGACTAATCTCCTTTCCCAGTTCTGATATTCTATCTCCTAAATGAACATCATTGTTCCTTCTTCCCTGAATGAGCTGGTTAAGCCTTCTAGAGGGTTTATACTCCAAACGCTCCATTGGGCTGATTTAGTAACCACAGTGTCTAAGCCCCCTATTCTTTGATTGGAGTGTCTAAAGCAAACTAGTCTCTGACAGTGGCCATATCTAAAATGCGTTGATTGGAACCTCCACTCTCCAAAATAGAATAGCTTGTCTTCAACATGTGATTCAAATTTCCTGGGGTCCATATGCTCTGTAGTGAAATAGCTATCTCTAGAAGCAGAACTGCCCTAAATTTGGTGACAGAACCTGTTTTCTGAAGACAGTGACTTATTTTGGAGGAGCTGTCTTGCAGAAGAGAAGGTAGGGTGGATAGCTCTCTCCCTTCCTCTCTCACTGCCCTCTCCCTCTCCTCCCACCCTCTGCAACAAAAGCTTATTCATTGCTTCCCTCTTTGGAACTTCCATGGAGCAGTTTCTATTTGGGGCTATGCTATAAGTATTTCTCTAGTTCTGTTGTGTGGGGCTCCTCAACGGCTGCCTCTTTGCTTATGTCTGCTCTTTAATGATTTATGGTGAAATTAACATGTTTTGGCTCAGTCGCTGCTGTTATTTCTAATTGTGTTTCTTTGGCGGAAACAAGCCCTTGGACACATGTTGTAAGAGTGGAGCCAAAGATCTGATTCCATCTACACTGATGAAATAAGAAATATAACCTGGGGCCCAGAGAGATGGGGTTATATAAGCACATATGAGGTCCTTTGGGGGTTAGCTAATACAAGGATTTATAATTAAACTCATATGGTAGCAGGCTTTTACTCACTGAACTTTAAAATGACTGTAAGAGTTTGATCCACCCAAGCTCTTATCTCTTTGCTGATTGTCAAAGTAAACCCAAAACACACATGCAGATTTTATAGTCCAAAGTCTTCCATTTGTGACCCCTAAAATTTTTAGATTCTTCAGAAACTTGTTGAAGGCATTGTGGAGTAGGGAGAGGGTGTGTTACAGGTTGCTGGCTTGGGTACTAGATCACTACTCCCCTTTTTACCAAAGGATACTCTTTTTATCTGTGTTAAAAATGGAGTTCCATGTCTTTTATTTTGGAAGAAAATTATGTAAAGTTTTAAGCCACAGAAACAGACTATTTTACCAAAGGAAAAAAAAGAAGTTAGTAAGGAGAAATGAGAAAACACAGAGAAGTATGGCGGAAGCTGGAAAACAAAGCTATGGGAAGGCAGGATCTGGGATGCAGAGAAAATGAACCAATGGACCATGATTCCTTGAGACACCAGCACTGGGCTCCAGTGGTTTAGTGCTTGTGTTAGGAACTGTTCAGGAATTTGTGTTTAAGTTCCGAGGTACAAGAGTCTGATTGGCTTAGACCAAAGCTAGGACTGGTTTGGGTAAGTATTTCGCGTATTTTCTTTTGAAACAGGGTCTTGCTATGTAGCCCAGGCTGACCTTGAACTCAAGGCAATCCTTCTGCCTCAGCCTCCTGAGTACTGGGATTACAGGCAGGCATGCACCACCACATCCAGCCAATGCATGTTTACAGTAAGGTAAGGTTCTGACTTGAAAAGTAATCTTGAAAGCTGCTAAATGGGAAATGATCAAACTATGGCACCATGTATCATACTCATTTTCTAGCAACAAACAACATACCTCATCTCCCCATCTACCTCTGGTATTGTGTTCTAGTTATATCTCTCCTTGGTTTGGACCAAGATCCATCCTTTGCCTAGGGCAGTCTGGAAATGACCAGCATGCCCATGCAGATAGTGTGAGAGGAGTGGTTCCCCAAAGAAAACTGAGGTGATAAAACCAAAGTAGGTGATTGTGGATGAGGGATGGGCCAACAATCCTCCACACAAAAAAAGATGTAGTACACACAAAAAATTTCTTCTCAGAAGAATAAGGACCACTGCTGAGTTTCCATGCTAGATACAGTAGGCAACAATCTAGACAATGATTTAGACAAGGAGTTGTTAAATTATGGTGTGGCCCTTAGCATCTGTATTACTATCAGCCGGGAATTGGTAGAGAAGCAAATTCTTAGGCTACACCCGGATGTCCTGAATGAGAAACTCTGGATTGGGTCCCAGCAGTTAAAGCTTTACCACATGGTAAAGTCACCAGAGAGGACTTCCAGAACTGTTCCATAAACTGGCAAGAGTAGTGGGATAAGCATGTTTGAAGTGAGGGGAGGTATTTTGAGGGGGATGCAAGGCAATGTGTATTTTATTGTAATTTTTAAAAATGTGAACATTCATGGTATCTTTTGATCATGGTGCCTAAGTTCCCACGGGAAGAACAGTCCTCTCAGCCCCAGTGGACACCACTTTTATCAGGTCGCCATTCAGTTGTTGAGGACATCCTCAGTGGTGCTCAGGCTATGTCCCAGACCGCAGCAGGGAGAGCCACCCCTCACTGTTTGCTGAGACCCGTATAATTCCCAGTAAGGGGGGAATGGTGTGCACAGGAAAACATAATTTTTCCTGGGGATTCTGGGTCTTGCTTTTGCTTTTGCTTTTTGCTGTGTAACTTAAAGCCCCATATCAACAGGAGATCTCTAAGTGGGACTGGCAACTTTCGTGGTCTGGCTGCACATAAGCTGTCCACTGCTCTGTAAGTAACCCCTAATAGACTTGTTGACTCACCCCACTGGAATTATTGGGGTTATTCCTTGGCCTGTGGGTGCCACCTGAGTTTCGAAGCAGATGTTTATTTTACTTATCCCCAGGAAACTCAGTGTACTATCTGTATTTCAGTATATCCTCTTGGGTAAAGGATTGGAGCTGCTGTACCACTGGATGATCAGGCTGAGTAACTTAGGGAGCACTGTGTTCTCTTGATAACTAAACCACTAAGAACTTTCAAGAAGTGACTGTGGCATAAACTAAGTCAGATGTGTCCTGCTAGGGAATACATTATAGATGAAATATGGACTCTCTAGGCAGGAGCTGAGGTCCATCAATATCTGTTTTCTCTGTGGAAAGTACAGGGAAATTTTCTGATGAGCATGTGTTCTGAAACATTTAATAGTGTCTATGAAATCAGACACAAGTACAAGTCATCTCCACCATCATAAATATTTAGTTCTTACCTTCCAAATTAATGAATGAATTCACTGGCCTGAAAGTTGAAACACGGGCTCAAATTCCATGCTGTACCTCAGTTTCACCAATTTGGGAGACTTGAAGTATGTTGAAAAAAGTCTCAAGGGCTCTATGAAATTCTAACCTTCTATAAATGCTAAAATTCTGACAGAGGCTATCATATTTTATGGCATTTCAATTGCAGCCATTTATCTTTAATTTTTATCTTTCATTTTCATAGCCATTACTATTTGACATTTGGTACACTTTGGAATATTCCAATCCAGTCCTAGTCCCTTTTTATACCTCTAAAGCAAATTTTACCAGACATCTTTAATTGCCTGTTTCAGTTTAGAAAAAAATAAAATTTAGAAACATCTATGACCTGAAACCCCTTAAAAAACTAAATTACGTAATCCCTTTTTTCTGTAATAAGCATCAGTAACTCATATTGGGCCTCTTGATTGCCAGCTGAGAGTAGCTGAAGAGTGATTTGATCAAACACCTGGTATAAATTGAATCTGTATCTCGAAGGACCTGACCCATAGGGGTGAGCCACATGTATACATCAGCTGTTCCATTTGGACTCTTCTAGGGGCCATCAGTGGCCATTTGCTTTAGGAATTACCACTGACTATTGGATGTAGAGATGAAGGTATAAAAGCACAAGCTTTAATGTCTAGGAGACCCGCATAAAGATCTTGTCTCTGCCATGCATTATTTTAAGTTTTATTTTAAGAAATTGGCTTACATGATTATGAAGGCTGGTGCTACTGATTCTTAAGTGTCCACAAAGGCGCATGTGATAAAGAGATGGGTCTCCAGGGTAGAACTATTGGGAAGTGGTGGAGTTGGTAGGAAGTAGGGCATAGTAGAAAGTCTGCAGGTTATTGAGGGTGTACCCCTAACGGGGACTGCAAGATCCTTTTGCTTTCTGACCATGAGGAGAGTGGTTTTTTCCACCATGTGCCCCTACCATGATGGGCCAGAGCACCACAGGCCCAGGGAAAGGTAGCCAGTTGATCATGGATTAGAACAAAACAAAACAAAATGAAACAAAACAAAACAAAAGATCACAACTCCTCCCACCCACCCCTCGAAAAAAACTGAGCCACAATGAACCATTTCCTCTTTATATATCAATGAGCTCAGATGTTTGTCCATAGGCTCGATAACGGGCTGAAGACTGCAGGCATTGAGCTCAAGACAGCCGAAGTTTGAGTCCAAAGGCCACAAAAGAATAATGTCCAGCTCAAAACAGGCAGGAGTTCTCTCTGACTTGTGGGAGAGTCAGTCTTTTTATTCCATTTGAACCATGTGTGAACTGAGCCATGCCCCTCCATATCAGCAAGGGCAGCATGCTTTGCTAAGGTCATCAAGTCAAGAGGCAACCATCCAGAAACATTCTCACAGACACACTCAGAGTCATGTTTGATCAAGTGACTGGGCACCCGATGGCTCAGTCAAGATGACACAAAAAATTAACCATCAAAATGCCTACTAAAATATATATCTTGTAAATTTGATAAACATGTTTTCTTCTTAACAATGAAGAACTGACGAGGAGGCTGACTGTAAACATTATTAATATCTTCTCCCCTCATTCCAGTAATAGTCCACAAGACCACCATGGGAATAGGAACTGCATGTGGCAGTGTGTGTGGCATAGTACTGGGGCTCCAAAGAAGTCAGATGTATACTGCTCAGTCATTGTGTGTTTCTCTCAGACTTACTGTATAAATGTTCTTATGCAAGAAGTAAGACAACCTGCAAAACAAAAGCAAAAGTTTAGTAAACACTGAGGTCCAGGATTATTTTAGCCGCTGGTGGCTGTATAAACTAGTGAGTGTCAGTGCAGATTAGCACATTCAGTTAACAAATAATGGTTTATACCACTTATGGTAGGACGTGGATCAGTTCTGGATACTCACAGAAATGAGATAAGGGAGGACCCACTCTCTAGTAGTAAGAATAGTCTGGTGAACAGGTGATAATTTGGGAGAAATGGAGAGTTCCCAGAGTATGGATGATGGGCTGATTAACCCATGACAAAAGGAGATCTTGATCTAGGCTTTCAAGGGTCAAAATGTGTTTTCCATACAAGTAAGAGAAGGTAAATAACACATTTTTTGCCTGTCATGGTAAGCATTTCTAAATATCTCACATTCTCTTGGATAAAATTTATTTCTAAAGAGAATTCCAAGGGAATAGCCATTAACACCCCAATTTTACAAATGAGCATATTAAGGCTTGGAGAAGTTAAGGTTATATAACAAAGAGGGGAGAAACCTGGGTTAGATTGGAAGTTTTCTTATTTGGAGGCCCTGACACCCTCTGATTTCTCTGGAGTAGGAGGACTAAAAAGGTATAGACCTGTACAAAATCTTGAGCACATTTGGGCATGATTTAGAAGTGCAAGACCAAGGGTCAACCTGAAAGGTTTCTGTCTTTTGGGCTGTGACCACTGATGACAAGGCTAGAGAAAGGAATGAAGAAGATCACATCTGGAAGGGCGGAATGAGGATGATGAAGGCAAGATTGGTAAGGCCCACTTGTGGGCCTTACACATGAGGGTCAGGCCAAGTCTGTGATGGTATGTCATTAAGGTAAAGTTTACTTTGAACCCCAGCTCTGTCAATTACCAAGTATGTCACTTGGACAAATGAATGAGCTCTGAGACTCAGTTTCTCCAACTCTAAAATTTGGAAAACTGTAGTATCCAACTCAAAGAATTGAGAGGAAAAGCAAGACAATGCATGTAAATTGCTTAGCTATGTGTCTGACATACATTAATTGTTCCTTAACTCTAATTATAATCATGGTTATTCATTTCCTTGGCAGGGTGTAGACCATTTTTCTTATGTACCTACTTTAGGGAACTTTAAACGTAGTCAGCTTGCATTCCTGATGGGTTCTCTGTGTTTGTGTAATCATATGCAATAACTACAGCTGTGCCTCTCAAGAGCTCCCCTCCCCCGAAATTTATGCCAGGCTGCTGGTCTCACAGGCTATTTTTATCTGCTCTTCTCTCACGTGATGCTTCTCCCTTACATGACCATTTCTGTAACTTATCTGCAAAATTGATTAAAGCAAATTTGTGCATTTTTGTCATTCAGGAAGGTAGAGGTAAATGTCACCTTCATGGTAATATTTGAATGTTGGGCTAAAGTTCTTGAAGGACATCAGTGATAATACTGTATCACTAGAGCACATTTAATTGGATTGCATTTTTCACATACTCAGTTTTGTGACCAGGACTTCAACTGCAACAGCATCCAACAGCACTGTCATAGACAATGCAGGGCCACAGACCTGAGTGTAAATCTTGATATGGTCAGTCTGTGTGCTCTTGGATGGTCTCCTTAAATTCTCCGAACTCAATTTTTCTACCTTGTATAATGAAATTGACTCTCTCTCTCTCTCTCTCTCTCTCTCTCTCTCTCTCTCTCTCTATATATATATATATATATATATATATAAATTTTTATTTGAAAGAGAATAAAACAAAAGAGGGCAGTACAGAGCAGATCAGAACAGGACAACATAGGCAACACAGTACTTTACATTAAGACAATTGGACATCAACCGTAGCTAACACCATATCACTTACTGTGCTATAGTTGAGCATAGCTTCAAATACAATAATATCAAACATAACACAATAGTATAAAGCCATGCATATAGTGAAAGAATTACAGGGCTTTCTGAACCAAATAACAGAAAATGATCAACGAGTACTATAATATCTCATTTTCGATAAAAAAAAATTTTGTTTGAACTATCAGACTCTCTCTATATATATCTTTAAGAAATTGTGAACACTCAGTTAAGATAATTTGGTTAAAGTATCTAGCTTCTAGTAAATTTAGTAGATTTTCAGTAAATGGGAGTTCATGAAAGTATTGTACACATCCATCTATGAGACATTAAGTATCAAAAGGAAGAATTACATCTTGTTCCTATTTTCTATCCACAGTTGTTTTCACATAATATATATATACATATATATATTTGTTGAATAAGTAGTCAACTAAGGTAGGCATTCTCTTTTTATTTTATTTTGAAGAGAATAAAATAAAACAAAGCCAAACAAAATAGAACAATGCAGAACAGAATAAAACAATGCAAATAACACAGGATTTCAGAAAAAGGCAGGCATTCTTTTAACTCATTTTACAGATAAGAAAATGAAACTTCAAAGAGGCTAACTTAAATTATCCAAAGCTATCAAATGTGAGCAAAAGGACTGGAACATGATGTCTAGTAGATTCCAAAGACAAAGTTCTTTACTCTGAAATCTTGGATATGCTAAACTTCGTTAAAAATGAGAATTTAATGTCTTAATCTCTGCCTTCTTAAAAGGGTGCTAATTGGGCTGGGGGTTTAGCCCAGTGGCCTAAGTGCCAGCTTGGCAAACACAAGGTTGTGAGTTCGATCCCTGGCACAAAAAAAAAAAAAAAAAGGATGCTAATAAAGGAATCACTTCCTGAACATCTATCCCATACTAGCTATTTTACCAATGTTACTTCTGTTGCAAAATCACTCGTTGAAGTGTTGATCTTGGGATCACTGGAGAAAGCTGAATTCCAGAGAGATCAGACAAGTTGCCTAAGGACAAAAATCAAATAAGTAACAAAGAAAGGATTCCAAGGATACCATACTTATTTTAAAAATTTCTTTCCCTAGCTTCTTTATTCACCTTGTCCTGGCAGGATCCTGGAGCTGAAGGGTTTTCAACAGATTTGTTACCAGAGCTCAGATAAACAAACCCTAGAAAGTCAGACATTGAGGTAGAATCAGTATGTATGTGACAGTTTCCTTGAGAGAGGCCACTTTCTCCAGTCTAATCCCATTAGAATATGGATGGACTTCATGCATACTCAGTGATCAATGTGTCCTAAAACAGAATTATTTATTTAAACTATCAGGTTCGCAAATCAGATTCCAGTTAAGCACAGAAGTACATTGTGTATCTATCTTCATAGAAAGATCAATGAGTAAAAACCTTGATTAACAATTCATGCATATTTCAGCTATCCTATACCATTGTTATTTGAAAATTCCTGACAGGAAGTTGAAGCTTTTTCCTTGATTAAAAAGGGAGTCTTTGCAGAGAGCTGTCTGAACACCTGAGGTGCTCAGAGAGAGTTGTTAATTCAGGTTACCCAAACTGCTTTTCACTAAGAATTCAGAAGGATGATTATCTCATATTGATTTACTTTTCTTGCTTAGTTAAAAAAAGCTCCAGGTTTTTCAGGGTAGACAGAACTTAACTAAAATTCTGGCTATTACAGACTACCTGGAAGTTAGCAGTCCAAGAGTGTGAACACAGTATGTTGAGAGCTTTCTGGCTGAGTTTCTGTTTTCCTGCTATCAGGGGACAAATGGACCCGGTACAGCCCTTACTCTTAAAATTGTCTCACATGTATACACATATGCATAGATGCATGTTGCCTGCTTTATGTTGCTTTTACTCTGGGTGTGATGCCCAGAAGTAGAATAGGCCAGAAAGAGAAAGCCATGAGATTGCAGAGGTGATGACCACCGAATCAAGTCTTATGGGAAGGCAGGGATCTATTTGGCAATTGAAGATGCTCTATTACTTGCAGCTGAGGGCATTCCAAATGAATTAGATGGATCTGCTGAAGCAGGTCTTATAAAGCCTGCTACTCAAGACAGAACATGTCTGATTTTCAAAGTTGATCACTAGTATGTGCCCTATATAGGCTGAGGACAAGACAACGTGATCCTTACCTTCTGTATTGGCCTAAAAGTTTTGGTTCTGGGTCTTCTAGGAATCTGAAAGAGCAAGTCTCTCCTTGCATTGTATATCATGGAGCTACAAGGCTGGCGCAGAATAAAGTGGTACCATAAAAAAGAGGTCTGCCAATGTCTCATAGGGATGAAAAATTTAAAGAGATATGAGATGCTAAGTGAAATAAATCATTCATACAAGCTTAAATACCATATGATATCTCTCATCTGCGTAGTGCAAAGTACAAAGAGCTAAATAAAAAAGGGGTAGAAAGAAGGAGATAGATCTCTTGCAAATGGGAAGAGGGTCCAAGAGACTGAGTAGAGAGATGGAGGCAAAAGGGAAGTAAAAAGAATTAAATACCGCCGGTAGCACTCAAACAGCTGAGATAGGAGGATTGCCTAGAGTTCAAGGTGAGCCTGGGTTGCATAGCAAGACCTTGTCTCAAAAAAATTAATAACCATAGTGAATGTGATTACTATATAATATGTCATAAATATGACTAAGAATAATAATAAGGATGAAAACGGGGAAAGGGGATTTAGACATGGAGGGAGGGAAGTAGGTGTGAGAAAGGGGATTAAAAAAAAAAGAATCAATCACTTCTTGACCTTTCAACTAAAAGCAAGTATTAAAAAAAAGAAAAGAAAAAGAAACAAGCTGTGTTATGTACATGTACCTAGTCTCCAGGATGAATATGCACATCATGTACTTCAAACATTTACTAATAAAATTTTTAAAAGTGACATGGATTTCCCATGGGAAAATGGCCATGAGTTTTCCTTTGAGCATTACAGAATGCAGGCATAAAGGCGATCATCTCTGAGGTAGATTCATAAATATAACCCAGGAATATCCCTGGCTTTTAAGTGACCCTGTGCTGGCTATCCTTTCTTAGCAACAGAAGTAGAGGCTCTAGAGTTATCGAAGTTCATGGGAACCAATATGGTGATCAGAAGAGAACTGCTTTAAAACGGTGGCAAACAGTGAAACGTGCCTGTTCTGCCTTTCACTCTGAAATAGATCCAGCATGTCTGTGCAAAGAGCCTTCGACCATGAGGAAGCACTGGCAGGGTTGTCAAGTAGAGTTGTTTGTGTGTGGACACTGTATAAAGCCAGGGGGTGCCAACTGCACAAAGTAACCATGTCCAGCAGCCCCAGGGGAAGTGCCTGGCCTTTTTAACAGTCTCAAGTACTCGTCCCGGTTTCTCTGACACTTGCCCATATGGCTATGTCTTTGTTTTTTCCCAGTCCATCTATCAATTCATTCATCTTCTAATTCAAAACAACATTTATTGAGTCTCAGGCATTTTACCAGAGATCAAGAAGATAATGGCAAAAATAAGAAAATCTTATTTGTTCTTACAAAGCTTAGGGCTAATGGGGGACAGAAAAGTTGTTAAAGAAACATTGAAATAAATGTAAGGTTGCAAAAGTGATGAGTGCTAGAAGAGAAATATGTTTGGTAATAAGAAAATTTCAGATTTGGGGTTTTCATCTGGTCTAAAAAGTTGGGAAAGACTTGTGCTGAAGTCTAAAGAATGAATGGAGGTTACTGGGACAAAGAGAAGGATGAACATTCCAGGCTGAGCAAACAGCATGTTCAAAAGCCCTGTGACAAGAGGAAATACATTAAGTGCCAGGGACTAAAAGATAGCCCATGTGTCTTGTGTGGAGGTGGCCTGGCTAGTGGGGGTGGTATTAAAGCTCTAGGTATAATTCAGCTTCCTGTGATTTTTGAAAATGTATTTGAACCCACTTCTTTGCTCTCAACCTTGATTAAGCTGGAGTTTTGCCTCCTTCACCTCACTGTCACTCCAAACCTGACCTGTGGCTCCACTGAACCCGAGCAGAGGGAGACTCCTGCACTGTCATCTGTTCTGGACACTCTCCGGAGCAGGAGATTGACTGTAGCCCAATATCCTGTTATCCCCAGCAGCCAAAGAGCTCCTTTCTCTGAAACACAGTGTTCTTCTCCAGATGGGACCAGATGGGCTGTCCAAACAGTCTCCATCTGACATCTTGAGCAAACACAAAGACACTACAAGAACAAGCCTGGATTTCCCAGCCCTTCTCCTTACCTTAGCACTTGAGGTACCAATGATCCCATGATTTGTCCCTTAAAAATGAACGATTGAAAGTGTCATGGGTGCAGGGCTTACCTTTGCTCCCGTCTCTCACTGTGGTTAAGAGCCTGGGCTGTGGGAGGCTCAGCTGTTCCTCCTGGCTCTGCCATTTTCTGTCCCTGTGATGCTGAGCAGAACACTCCACTGTCCTGGATCTGTTTCTTCCACACCTTAGAAAGGCTGGTGATCCTAATGTTTGCGGTTGCTTTGAAGATTAAGTCAGATTACACCAAAAGCCTTAGGACACAGAATACTGATACTTTTGTCTTAGCTGTTATTTAATTTATTATTATTAACACATAAGGAGGCAAAGGGCAGAGCTCTGCTTATCAGAGAAGAAACTCTTTTAATTGCTGGAGCTAATAACCGAGGAAAAAGCAACTTTTTGAGGCTGTCAACTCTTTAGGCTTCAGACATGGAAAAGCAACAGGACCAACAGCTGCCAGGAGTATGTGGAGGAATATCTCATAGAGAGGGACCTCCCAGGAAGAGGATGGAGGAAAATCATCACAGTGCATCATCCTGGGCTGCAGACCCCCAGTGACACTACTGTCCTAAGGGTTCCACATGCTCTGTTCTGTGGAAGTATGCTTGGTTTCACTGCATCCCTTTTTGTTTTAATATTTCTTTGTCTAAAGCCTGAAGGTTCCAGATGATAACATTTACTCAAATGCTTTCTGCTGCTGCTGATCCTAGGAAGCTTTATAACATGATGGTCCTTGGAACTTGAATCCCTGTTGACGCTCAGACCAGCTCTTCCTATGCCCAGTTGATTCCCTGCAGCATCGTAGTTTTCAGAGATCTTGAGCTCTTGGACAGACAGATTTGAGTGTGGATCCCTAACTGGCTGTGTGACCTCAAGTAAGTTGCTTACCATTTCTAAACTCCAATTTCCTTCCTGATGAAGAAATATCCATACTTGAGATATGCAGTTTTGAGGAGCTTAGCTATAATATCTACATGGTGTCTAGCATAGTATCCCACACAGGTTTGAGATGTAACAACTAGAAATTGTCATAATAAACACATAATAACAGTTATTTTTATTACTGTGGTATTATTATTATTACTGTGTGTTTATTCAGTAAATATTGTTCAGCACTATCAAAAGTGCTCTTCCATTTGGAACAGCCACATAGAAGCAGTATCCTGAAATTAGCAGGGAGAGAAAATACCTTAGTGAAATGAGAAATACTTGATCCATGAAAGTTTGGGGCTCTGGGTGTTGTTTTTTTTTAAATAGAATTGGCAGATCTAAAAGGAAGTTCCAAGAGCAGTCATCAGGGGAAAAGCTGATCACAAAGATGAGTATAAGCTGGTATGATATTTTCCTCCTGTGCTACAGTACAGGAGCGCAGCCCCCAAGGGAGCCAGGCTTTCATTTGTAATCTTAAGAACTCAGCCAAGCTGCAGCCAGCTAGCCTTGTATTGATTGGAGGCCCTGCAGATGGCTCAGGCTCCAGGAAACCTGGGGATGGTGGTTTCACCTATTAGGTGTGTGTGTGTGTGTGTGTGATCATGGGAGGAGAATTCCAGGCCTTTTAGCACAAGCTGGTGGGTGCTTCCAGAGGGCAGGATAGTCATATATATTCCATGTCTGGTGTCTGGCTGTGTGTGTCACCGTTTCATTGCTGGAACAATGTACCTGACCCCTGCAACTTTAAGGAGGTTCATGGTTTCAGAGTGTTTTGTGTTTCAGAGTGTTCGGTGTTTTGCTTCAAGGTGGAAATATGGCAGAAGGGAGTGGTGGAGGAAGGAAAGAGACAAGGAAAGAGCCAGAGAAGATGGGACAAGGGACCAGATAGGAACCTTTAGGTCATGACTCCAGGATCCCCGTGGTCATACCCCCAAGTGTGTTTTACTGATCTCCCAGGCACTTCTCATGTCAATTAGTTTGATAATTGAAATCCATTGTTACACTAACAGAGGATCAAGGGATTCTTCTCACCAGTCTTTCTTTCCTCCCCAATTAAGACACTCTTCCATGCCATTGTTATAGTACATAGATATTAATAGGAAATAATAAAATGTAACACAAATAATAAAATGATACCTTCCTGGTGAAGTTACCTAGGGGTTTACTAAGTATAATTATTTAATATTTAATATATGTTAATCATAATGTTTTAAAAGTATCTCTTAAGAAGATGGAAATGTTGACTATTTTCTTTTAATCACTACACACTGTATGTATGTATCAAATTATCATATTTGACTCCATGTATATGTATCTTTAAAACAATAATCTTAGTAGGGCATGGTGGCACGTTTCTAATCCCAGAACTCTGAGAGGATCGAAAGTTCTAGTCAAACCCAGGTAGCTCAGTCAGTTAGTGAGACTCTGTCTTAAACTTTAAAACAAAATTTTAAAAATTTAAAAAGGGTCAGAGATGTGGCTCAGCAATAAAATGCTCCTGGGTTCCATCCGTGGTATTGGAAAAGTATTACAATTATTTTTTAAATTGTAACGGAGTTAAATGACTGACCCTGAGAAACGGCACATCAGACCTCTGCCCCCATCTTCACCTGAAATGCACCATGAACTCTCAGGCTCTCCCAGAGCGCTGATGACTCTCAGGCCAAAGGTCCTCTGCTTTGGCAGTGTCAGGGGATGTCCACCACGGTATGCTGGGAAGTGTGGTGCAGGAGCAAGTGTGGCTGAGCAATTAAACACGTGCCAGGTGTTCAGCAAAGGACTCCACATGCTTACACAGGGAGCTCTTCCTACAAAACTTGTCTTTATAAAGTAAAGAAGGGGAGCAAAGGGCACTCGAGTCTGTCTTTTCCCTTCTTATGTCTCATAGGAAAGACAGAAAAAAGAAGAGAGGAAGGAAAGGAGAAGGATATAGAGAAGGAATGGGAAAAAGAAGTGACAAATGACACCCAAGTGTGGAACTAGTTACATTCCAGGTGTCTCAAGGCCCAGGGTACGTGAAGCTGAGACAGAGTCAGACCAAAAACCTGAGTGGGGAGCTGTTAGCTCACCAGGTCCCCTCCCCATCTTAAGCAGTCACCGCCCTCTTTTCTCCACAGATGTGGAGTCCCATGGGTAATAAAAAGGTTCAGGACTCCACGAATCACCAGGAATGGCCAAGTGGGAAGAGAAAATGATAAATCCTTGGACTGTTCAGCTCTACATTCCTGCCCAAAACCTTGAAGGATTTTTAAGAGTAGGAAATGAAGCACTGTGAGAGTTGGCATCAAAATGCTGAAACTTGGTGGTTCCCAAACGAATAGAATGACTCACTGCCCTGTCACCCCACAAGGAGCCTGCCCCGTGAACAGACAGTCCCGTCCCTGTATATCTGGAACCTGTACCCATCTTCTTAGTGCCCTGCTTTCCACTCCAGCTGCCATGCTTTGCAAGATTCTTCAGTGTAGAAGAGAGAGACCCAGACAACCTGCAGCATTTTGATTCATGCCACAGAGTAAACGTGGGTTGGGGGCTGCGGATGCAACTCAGTGGTACAGCACCTGCCTGGCAAGCACGAGGTCATGAATTCAGTTCCCAGTGGGAAGAAAAACAAAAAACAAAAACAAAACTGAACTGGCAGGGTTGAGAACAGCTGCCTCAGGAGCAGGATTCAGGGGTGATGAGGGTGGAAACTGTTGGTTTTCATTAAAAGACTTTCAGTACTACGTGATTCTTTGAAACTAATGTGTTTGTATTATTTCAGCAAATAGAGATATTTTAAAACAGTCTTCTTTCAAAGAAGGGATGCTTCCAGTTGTAAAAAAGAGCTAATTAGGCTGAGAATGGTGGGATGTCTTCTCTGATATTACACAGCAAGTACATCCAGGAGCTGGGATTGAACCCAGACTTGTTTTAAAGCTTCAGCATGGTTTTTCTCCTCAAAAGTGATTTGCTGCTTGCAAGGTAAAATCAGTTAAAGAAAACCAGCTCCTGACTTGAGATTCCTGTGATGCACCTCATGGGAGGTCAGTTAGAATGAACTGGCTGTTAGCAGATTCTCCAAGCCCCTTTTAAGGGACTGGGGGACTTGGGGTGTGTCTGGTCATTTATCAAACAATTCTCAGCAGGTGCTTCATTCTAGACAAGACCATGGAGGCTGAAAGTCAGGGAGACAGCCCCCAAAGTCCACAGCAGACAGCAAAAAACTGAGAACCTGTGACTTTAAAATGCATTACTGATGTTTTACTGCATGGGGATCTGGGGAGTTTTGAGGAATTCTTTTAGTGATTAAAAAATCCCTTTCACTATAAAAATAAATAAATAAATAAATAAACAAACAAACAAACAATAGAACTGACTCAGTGCTGAAAATCCAAATCCCTAATGTCTTTGCTTCAAGCGTTAGCAGGGTTTTCCTTACGGTGGCAGCTCTAGGAAATGCCAGCTGCCTATATTCTGGTCCTCTGTTTTAGGCAGCAGTGTGGGGACACTGGAAGGTCAACACAGATGTTTCTGAGGAGAGACCAACAGATCAGGAATGGGATCAAGCAACACGTGGCAAAGGGACACAATGACTGACTTCTTTGGATCAAACAAATCAAATACCACTGTCATTGGGGCTGTGACTGTGGTCTGAAGGTGGGACACTTTTATTAGCTCCTTTTGGGAGAAGGATGCACCAGGTGATGCAGGTCAATTTGTGTCTGCTCTTTGCAGGCTGTTTCTTATCAGGAACTTGCTGACTGCCACCTTCCTCACCATGGGGTAGGTGAGGGGTTGAGCTGGGGTTCCCACTGGTCCTGCTTGTTTGTAAGCCCTGAAAGGTTAGGCACCACGTCCGTACTGTACAGTACAGTATCTCATCACTTGGAAGAGTGCCCGCACACAGCAGTCTTGCTGTGTATATATTGATAGGTCAAAAGAATGTCAAAATTGAGCAGAGCCAGGAAGATGTTTCTTTCTTTTCCTCAATGGCACCACTACCTAGTCTTTCCTACTTAGAAACTCTGAAATGTAACACTCCTAATTACCTTTTAAAATCCTAGAAAATCTATGAATTATGTATAAAATGAAGAGACTAACTGTATATATTAGGACAACCAAGTTTAGCTTGAAGAACAATCACCACAATCACCATATCCCTTTCCGTCAAGGACGTTATGTACAGCATGTATCAGCATTTCAGTCTTCCAGATTTGCAAATCTTGGAATCCACCAGGAAATGTCTCTGTCCTGTTCAAGTTTCTTTCTTTTTATAACAGGGCATACCTGTTTCTTCTTTCTTACAACAGGTTTTCAGTGTTGATGTCTGTGAACCTTTTCCATTCTACCTTTTGGGAAGTATCAGTCTCAGGCTTTCACCAGTTTCGGGGGAACTTAATGCCTTTGGTGGCTGCCATTTTCCTTTTTAGTGGATTTGGACTAAATGTAGTACTCCAATCCCATCCTTACAGCGTCCTTGAAAAATATGGTGTAAGTCATAGACAGTAAAGGAAGCTCACTGCACCTCCCAGTGTGATGTGAGACATTTGCCCGGTTATTACCTTTAACAGTGAGTGCTGATATTTCTCTCTGGAATACTTCAGCCTGGTGCTCAAGGCAAGTGCATACTGATGAGACTTATTGGTGGGTCACAGATCCATGAGTGTTAGTGAATCCATCTTTTTTTTTTGTTAAGAAATTATCTTTGCCATGAAAAGGGGGCATAATGAACAATCCAATCAGATTTCGTCTTCCTAGCAAACTGAAGGAAATGTCTGTGACTTCACCCATAAAGTAATATCACCTTTATTCTGTGTAAGCCATTACAGTTTGAGCTATAACAGTATTCTTTTGTTGGAGAAAAATTTAGAAGATCCTGTCCAATCCTTTCATCCTGCAGGGGGTGAGAGGACTCAGCTTTTGTGAGCAAGGTGATTTGCCTATGGCCACAAAGAAAGTCCCGAACCCATGCAACTCAGTTTCTGGTTCTCTCATCTAGTCTGCAATACATTTATTTCTCAGTCTTCCCTGAATACAAAGATCATGCTCAAAAGGAAAAGCATCTGGTCTAGGTGATTTAAACATTAATCAATGGCAGATAGAGGGTGAGCCTTGATGGTTTTGGGGAATGCTCTGACCTTGGCATTCCAGATTCATACACTTATTGCTTGACCCATGGCACATCCAAAACCATATAGTCCCAGAAGAAGTAGTGAGGTCACCCAGGACTTGAAAATTGGAAGAAAACACTGACATGTGGACAGCAGGATTACAGTGTTCTCTGTCTTCTCCAACGGAATCCACAGGATGCCAGAAAGACAAATGCATTTTTCTCCTCCAAATTATTCCTCCTACAAATGCTAAGTATCTCCATCTGGGAGGCATTTAACATTTCAAGAAGCTATTGCTGATCTGTAGGAGGACTCGCCAAGTTTCAACTGCCTCCCCAAAATAGCTCCCCTTATTGCTTCAGGAGCCGCCAAGACCCAGCCCAGGCAGAGGGGGAAAAATAGTGTGTTTGGGAAGGTCTAAAAGTTGGAGGAGAGCAAGGATGACTGACTCCTGGTGTGTCTTCACCAACTCGTCGCTCTTCAGAGGTATATTTTGATGAGCTGATGTGTAGAGACCAACATCCCTCTCCAGAAAAGCATTTCATCAATGGTGTCTCCTTAGGTGACAGTTTCAGGTTTCTTTTGAGAGCTGGAATTCATTTAGCTACTTGGAGCAAATCATATACATACTCTGCAAGGCCAAGTTAAAGTCCCATAAAAAGGACCAGAGGTAGGATAGTGGTATTCGAACTCTAAGTAAGATTCAGGAGTTTGTCTTTATCACTTCCCATTCTGTTTACATTTGCCAGGCTAACCATGGAGAGTGCATATGGGGCTAATACTTCCATGCCAGAATTCTGCTGAATGGATCCACTTACCTGCTGTTGGTTAATTTAGTATCTGCAGGGTGGTGGGTACTGGGAAGGGGCTGAAGATAGAGGAGATACACAGTTTCTGGTATCAAAGAGAGTATTGATTAACATGAATATGACTACAATAGTCATACAATAGGACTTACAGACATTGGATGAAAAAGTTGTTAGTAACTGAAAAGCCAGAGGAGTTTTCATGGAGTAGATGATATTTCTTCCAGACCTATAATGAGGAGCTTAGAATTTGAACATAGGGATATTAGTAGAGGAAAATACCCCTGTTGCATGGGACAGCTTGAGCAGCAACAATTCAAGGTGCTGAATGTGTCTAGACGTGAATTTCATTTGTTCATTTTCCTATTTGCATTCATTGAATACTCAAAGTGTGTACTGAACATTGAGTATGTTCAGGCAGAGTCATGGGCCTATAGTGAGACATAAAATGTGACCTCAAAGAGCCTTTGTCTAGTAGAGAATGAGAAATGGTGAAAAGAAAGAAGTCTCTGGTGAATAAAATAACCAAAGGACCATAGGAGATAGGAAAACAAGGGACCAACCCTTGACTCAGGTGTGACTGGTCAGGAGAGATGGCCTGACCAGGAGGAGAAGCAGAATCAAATGTCACAGACCGAAGGAGAAAGGTGTTTTGAGAAGCTTCAGTCGATGTAGAAATCATTGGGCTAAACTAGAGGGTAGGATACAGCAGTGAGGGGTGGGGATGGCGAAAGAGTGGGACATGACTAAGGCTTTTGAGTGTGTTTGGTTAGAGCTCGTCCGGCCCTTGTTCTGTTTATGCTGCTGCAGTGGAGAAAGCAGGGGAACTGACTCCCACTCCTACTGCGAGTCCTGCTGGCATCCTGTGACTGATGCGAAGGCAGAACTCTGAGAATGTGCAAAACTATCGTCTGCCAACTGTTCTGTGCTGTTGTTTTTCTTTTGTCAGTGTGTTGGTTTTGGTCGCAAATGACTTCATCAGGAACAGAGACTAAGCCCTCAGAGCAGCAACTACAAGGCCTATGTACATAACAGAGGCTCAGTGTGTGTTTGCAGCCATTTGAGGTGTCCCTTGTGTGTGAGAGAGATTCTTTGGGCCTGAGATATGCCCTCATTCTTACATTTGAGAAATGAAAATATTTCTCCCGTTTTTATCATCATTGTTGAGTCTTTATCATTCATGTCATTGATCTCTTCCATAAGAATGACAGTTTTTATTGACTAGGAAGATAAGTTTTTCACAGGTAGTATTTCTATGTAACATATATTGATATGTGGTCATCATCAATATCTTGCCACCAAGACATCTGTCATCAAATAGAAAAATACCTATTCTAAGATCTTTGGCAATGTAGACATTTGACATATTCCTATGTATCATTTGAAGTATAAAAAGTATTTGTTTATATTGTATTAAATGATTAAATGTTTAAAAGCATTACTGAGTATGAACAAGAATTTTAAAATGTATTACAATTAATAGTATTAATAGATGAGTATCCTTATATTTTTTATGTATACCATATATCAATGGATACTTTTAAAATGAGAATTGTATGATTAAATACCAATTTCTGTGATGCATATAGACAATAAATTAATTTACATAAACATAATTTTAATAACTGCATAGCATTCTCTGAGAACTTATGCCTTGTGGAGAAGCAGCATCCATATAATTTGATTATAAGTATGGAGCTTGCACTGTGATAAGAGCTGTAAGGAAGATGGTCCAGATAAAAACACATGTGTTGGACCCGGAAGTCAGGAAAAGCTTCCATGAGGACAGTGCAGTGGATTTCAAATCTAAATGACAATTACATATTATGTCTGAGTGAGCCAGGTCTGGGCAGGGTCTTCCAGTAGACATGCGCATACACAGTGCTCCTGTAATAAGTGGCAGGAGGCCCATTGAGGGATTTGTGTTTTCAAGCTGATCTTCACACCTATTTGTGTGTATTTTTGCAGGCTCTGGAAATCTTGCTGAATTCTTCAGTATTGTTACTTGTGGGTGTTCTAGGTTTATATTCATATCATTACGACTGAGCCTGAGAGCAGGCATAGCTCAGGCTTGACCCATGTCAGGCGCCATGCCGAGAGTGATGTCTGCATCTGCTTAAGTGATTTTCATTGGAGACCAATGCCTGTGTCTCCAAGATGCCATTCAACTGGAAGTCTGATTTTCTACTTATCCTCTTTAAGATCTGAAGCTGTGGAAAAGCAGGGAACTCTGTTTTGTGCAAGACTTTAGCAGGAAACGTTTCTGGGTTTAGTGATTCAGTAAAACATTGGTTGATATGTAAGATATAATCTTCCTAAGGTTAGTAAAGTATTTCTGTATTCCATGACTTCTGCCTTTTTAAAAAATAAGTCAGGGACAGAATTGAATTTTGTCAAAACTCTTTTGATATTTGATGATGGCCTTTCTCCTTTGATCCACTGATATGATGAATTATGTTAATAGATTTCTGAATATTAAATGATTCCTTATATTAAATCTACCTTGGCTTCCTGGAATAAAATCTATTTGGTTATTGTGAATTATTTCTCTAAAGCATAGCTGAATTATGTTTGCTGGTATTTTATTCAGTATGTTTATGGCTATATCAATAAATAATATTGGATTAGAATTTTCTTTTTCTTTCATTATTGCTATTAGGTCTTAGCAATAGACTGATGCCAGCATCACTAAAGAATTCAGGACATATTTTTTTTTCCTTTTAAAATCTTCCTAAATAGCTACATTACACGGCTGTTATTTACTTTTAGAATTGTGAAATAATTAGCATTTTGAATAATTCAGGTCCAGTTTCTTCTTCAGATTATTTTTGTAAAGCTTATTCACTTTTCCCCAAAGTTATTGATATGCTCAGATTCCAATGGGCCCATTTTTATAATTCGTGTCTGCCTAGAAAACCATGAATATCATTAATATATTTCAGATTTACTTCACATATGATTGTACTTAATTATTGGATTATCTCATCTTTGTTCATGACTTGTTATCTTATTATTTCTTCTTTGTATCGAGTCTCTGCTTAAAGCATTGGTTAGGAGCTTTGGTTACGGAGCATGACAGCAGTACTTTAACTCACCTCTGTGGTGCTTGACCTTTTACCCATGAGGACCCTTCCGTCTTCCTCCTATTTAACTCATTTGCTCTTTCTTTCTTTCTTTCTTTCTTTCTTTCGATATAATAAAGGACAATTTATTTGGGGGGAAAGATAGAAAAGAAAGCCAATTGACAGCTACTGTGAGGTAGTAGCGGTTTCAGACCTGCAAGTCTCTGAGTTATTGGGTTTCAAAAATCTACTCTTCATTTTTCTTTGTTCTTTTCTTAGTTTTCCCTGCCACCTTTCAAAAAAATCTCATTGATGGATTTTCCTTAATTTCTTTTCATTTTTCGTTATTCATTAATAAAATTTGCCTGCAACCTTAGATAATAACATTTTTATATACTGTGTTTTTTCAAGGTACTAACTTTTAATTAATCTGTGGTCAACAATTTAACTTTCCCTTTGGCCAATATATTATTTGGGATAGAGAGTTTCCAGACTTTTTCTTTTTGGTACCGGGGATCGAACTAACAACCCCACACTTATGAGGCAGACGCTTAGACCACTGAGCTAAATCCCCAGCCAAGAGTTTCAATTTGCAAAAGTTTGGATTTTGGTTTTCTGTTTTGTTTGGTTTCTAGTGTGGGACTTATAAAATATGTTCATTTAGATTTTATTTTATTTATTTATTTATTTATTTATTTTTTTTTTTTTTTAGGTACCGGGGATTGAGCTCATGACCTCACACTTGCTAGGCAGGCACTTAATGCTGCTAAGCTAAATCCCCAGCCCTTCATTTAGATTTTAAAGAATATTTTCTATGTATGTATGCTCAGAGAGTAATATTTTATATACATATATATTATATATGTTCTTCTAAATGATTACTTTTCGTTATAGCCCCCCAAAATGTGACCTGATCTACCACTAATTGGATTTTGTTGCTTTGAGTGTGACCTAACATAATATAAAGTTTGGAATTTGTATTAATTATATGTTTAAAAAACATTTCATTATATTCTTGATATCATGTTTAAAAATCTGCTTGATCAATATTAATTATATTATTTAGGTCCCTTATATCCTTGTTTATTTTTAACCTACTCAATGTGTCACAAACTGTTCAAATTTTACATGCTCAGTGTGTTTATGTCATTTGTGTTTTGTATTGCTAGTTGAGTTCAGCAGGCAAACATTTATGAATGTTTGTCTGCCTTGTGAATTGCATATTTATTAGTATAAAGTACCCCTGTTGTTTTGTTTTAAGATATTTTACTGGAATTGTATGGCGCTTGACATTCAGTCCACCCTGCAGTTTAATTTCTGTTTGCTTTGGTCTGGCACCTGTTTGCCCACACCTTTGCATTAAATCCAAATATATAATTTTGTTTTAGGCCTAGCAGGTGCGGACAACATAAGATTGGATTTTAATTTGACCTGATCTCAGAGCTTCTGACCTTTAAATGAGGGGCTTAAAGGCTTAAAAGATTTACATTTATTGCCATGATACATTTGTTTGGTTATGCTTCTATCAGTTTGGTTTCTAGCTTTCTTAGTTATATTACTGATACCTTTAGATTTTACTCTGGGTGGCAAAAATATAGAAATAGCTAGGAATATATCTGTCCTAACCTGATGTGGTCTCATGAATTAGCTGGGGTGTTTTGCCAAGTGACCAATGGTACCTCTTAAAGCATATAGGTTACATGAAATACTCCCAGAGAAGAATGGCCATATAAAAGGTGCAGCATATTCTTGTGGATGGAAGATTAAAAAAGGAACCAGTAAACTAGATCAAAGGGAAAGTTGAAGAGCTGCTTACTAAAGAGAACACAAACACATACCTACCCACCTACCTACATAAATAGACACACACACACACACACACACACACACACACACAGAGGGAGGGGGTTTGTAGAACTTCTAGATGTATTCAGAACAGTATATAGGAAATCAGAACTTCAAAAAAATCCAAAATTAGACTCCATTCTGCAATAAATTTGTGATTTCAGAATCTTGAGAAATATACAAGAAAAAACTCGACTGTCAGATTGTACTAGCGCTGGTGGCCAGTAATGGAGGCTGTAATTCATGGGAACCTGAATCTTCCAAAACCAGGGCTCTGCACTGACTTAAGAAGCAGTAATGTGACCCTATAGTCTTCCAGTTTCTTAGATAGGAGTTCTTACTTCAGTTTTGTAGAAGAGATTCCAAAAGGAAAATCCCATATCAAAGCTTCCCTTCTGGATGTGTGGTTTAGGCGCCAGGTATGGTTGTATGCACATCTATGTAGGCAAGGTTCTTAACCCTAGATGACTGTTAGAGTCAGCTGAATGCTTTGCAAAACTACCAATGTCTAGTGCCCAGATAGGAGCATTTGATTTACCCTTCCTGAGGTTGGAGCTCAGACATTCTTTTCTTTATAAGCTCCTCAGGTGATTTCAATCTGCAGCTACGGTGAAAAATCACTGATATAGACCTTGATTTTCCATTGTGGGAACCTGAAAAACAATCATGCATTGGTTTCTGTGCATGCTCTTCTTCATCTTCTGGCTAGAGCCTCCCACTTTGCTTGGGATTACCTCCCTTTTGTTGTCTATCCACGTAGTTTTGATGATGCTGTGATTTCAGGTGAAAGAGAATTCTGAGGGTTCAGTCAGTAACCTTGTTTCCCAGACTAATTAGAAGGCATCAGGATATCTCACCTGGACTTTTACTTAACAGGAGATCAGAGAAGCTGGGAGCCATCTAAAAGACTAAGAGTTACATTTGCTCAGTGTATCAGGCAGTGCTTAGTAGAGAAAGAGATTTAATACAAGATATACAAATATGTAAGGATTTACAAGGTTTGCTTACACTCACAAGAGAGTGCAAGAAAAGGTCTAATGGTTGCAGATCCAAAGGATTCAGTCAAAAGCCTGGAGCCCACTAGTGTGTCCCATGTGAGTCAGTAGAAGGCTAAAGGGTGTGCCCTGGAAGGCTGAAGAGTGGTACTCAAAGCCAGGAGACAGTGTCCAAGGTGAAGGTGAAGCCTAGAATTCCTCTGAAGAAATGGAAGCAATCCTTCTTTCTTTGCTTCCCTTTTACATCATTCTGGAGACAGTCCTTTCTGGGGGGGCCTTCCCCACCCAGCACCATGCTCACCCAGGTTAGTTCAGTGTTTCTTAGTCAGACTGTCATAACCAATTAACTACCACACTCAGTACAAGGTACAGTTGAAAGAAAGAGAAAAACTGAATCCTGATATCATTGGAGCCAAGAGCATGGTCACACTTGTGATCATCATCTCTGTTTTACAGGAGAGAAAATGGCTGCTTAGTGACATTAGTTTCTCAAAATTGCACAGTGAATCAGTGAAAGAGGGATTTCCTCCCTGAAGGAAAGTCTATCGCACCACACACTGCACTAGCTGAAAACATTCTGTCAGCGTGCTTGACCTCTCCGGTAAACTGAATAATTCACAGCTTGGGGATCTGGGTTTGAATCTGTCATTGAATCATTGTATTCTTTGGACCATGCATATGTCCTACATGACCAATCCTTTACCTCGGTTTTTCAGGATAATTCAAGTTTTATATATTGTGTTTTGCTCACCTTTAACAAAATGGTTCTAACTATTACAGAGATGTTTTTTTCATGTCTCGCAAATTGTCCTGTCCTGAAGCTTTTCTTTAGGTGTGCTCTTGCTGGTTTCCAGAATCTAAATTCACAGCAGAAAGCAGGAAAGAAACAGGATGTGATGGAAAGACGAGAAAGAGGGTGATAGCAAAGAAACATCAGATGTGGACATGAGACTTAAAATTTTTAAAAAAGACTCTTGTTGAGGGATTTCCCCGAGCTCTTCCAATAGAACTTTCAAATATTACTGCTGGATATAGATTGGATGGGAAATCAGGGCATTATAACTTGTATTAAACCTAGACTATATAAGTGGGAGGGCAGAATTTGATTTCCAAACACAAGTGATTTCTGTTATACTCTATGGCTGCAAAACAGTGTCCATTCCATCACCGCTCTGTGTTGCTGATAAGCAGTCATTATTAATTTGAAGACTTTCAGATTTATGTTAGAGGTTATCAAGTAGATTTTCTGTTCTTTGGGTGATTTTTATCAGCCTAACCTTGAAATTACTCAGGAATAGAAGGCAGAACTGTTCTTCAGGACAGAGAGTTATGAATCAAGCCCAAGTATTTCTTTAAGCTAAAAAATAAATAAACCTTAAAAATCAGATTTTAAGAGTTTCCAAGTTTTCCAAGGCTTTTGTTGTCTAATTCCAGCAGAGAATGAGGTACAAAAAAATGTTCCCATGTTTTGTCCCAGCTTGCCCTTTCTTGGGTTCATTTCCTATTCCATATTGATAGCACCAAACTCTGATGATCATAGGCATGGCCACCCTCAGAGCAGGTGTTATTCAAAGTCAAAGGGGCAAGATGAAGCAGCAGCAAGCTATACTTTACAAGCTGGTTGAATATACCTGGGGAGGCGTAGAAAACCCCATACAACTAGCTGGTCAGTGGGGACAGAAGGACGCCCTGGTTAGCCAAGGACAAACAAATTACACCAAGACCCTGGAGAGGAAGTCTCAGTTCCCAGCAGTGAGACTGCTCACCTTTTTAGGCCTAATTGCGGCATCAGTTTAATCCTTAAAGAATTATGTGGACATGGTTTCCGTCTGTCTGCATTTGTAAATGTCATTCTGCCCAGCATGTGTTGTAAAGATTAGCTATGCTTCGTCGTTTTGTTAGAATGAATCAATAATGTAAGACTTTCGGCTCACTGAATTTTTAAAGTCATCTGCGAATCAATGCTGGCTATTTGTGCAATACCCCTTGAACATGCTAATTTGATATCATTGGCTAGAGTACCTGGTTTTGGAAGACAGTTATTGAAAATTTTAAGAATGGCTTAAAGTTTAGCTGAAACTAGAGAGGAGAGGTTACGTTAATTTGTTAATGTTGGCACATGCAGAGATTCATTCCTAAGGAAGAGATAAAATTAAGTCACCAAAATGAATAGTAGGTTCTATTCAGAAGTACGGTTCAGGGAAATGCCAAATGAAATCTTCTATATGGAATCTTCATCATGGACCCTTCAAAGTATCCATTAATGATTTAAAGATGTCACATTCTCAGAAGACATAGCAGTGATTGATATATTACAACCTAGGTGGGAAATAAGGGCAGTACAGTACATTTTCTGGAAATTGCACTGTGAGGGAAGTTAGCCTTTCCACAGAGGAGGGAAGAAGTGAGCAGTGCTTTTGTAGTAATCCCACAATATTGTTTGCTATACTTTTCCCAATGCAGAAAATTGACAGCCAGATTACTGAATGGTCCAAGTACAATGTAACCAAATTGTTTCTAAGTCTGTGGAAATTAGTATTGATAATGCTGTGATTAATCAAAGATGACCTCTCAAAATACTCAATTTCATTAGTTTCCAAGTTTCTAAGATTAGCTATGTTTACAGATAATGATTTTAAATAAAGAACAACTTACCTAGCACATTAAATGCTGAAAAAATATTAAAGCTGATGAGGATTGGTTGATTTATTGTTAGAAGGTATATATTTATTGTAATGTGTCTGACAAGATATTTCATAAAAGTATCTAGTGGCTTAAAATGGTCTTATCTGTTCAACCCAGTAAATCCAGTTTAAAAAACATTCAAAATTAAGGACAAATGTTTATATTTAAATGTGTTTGTTACAATGTGTATTCAAATAACAAAAATATGAGAATAATTTAACCTCCCACAAAATGAATAATTCATTTTTCTCTAGGGTGAACTGTCCTGAATTCATTAAATAAGAGGGTTTGCAGTGAATTTTAATTTCCTGGAGAAATGTTTAAACAACAACATAAGATAACAAAGCCAAAATACAAAGTTGTATTCAGACATATGCTGCTTATCAATGGAGAGATGTTTTAAAATGCAATTAGGTGATTTTGTCCTTGTGATAACATCATAGATTGTGTTTAGATGGACTAAGATGATTACAACAATACTAGGTGACATAATTTGATGAGACCACTGTGGTAGTGTGATGTGAAGTTGACCAGAATTTTTATATTTATCATTATATTGTGTACAACTATTTAAGACATCATCTCACCCATGTGAAAAATACATTTTGGGAAAGATACTGGAGGTTAACATGTTAGGATGTTGACCCATTGATTCAACAGACATTTGTTGTAAGGTACTACACCTTTTTCTTTGATGATCAAGAGTTTAAGTTTTGTTTTCATTGATATGTAATTTCATTGATACAATATTGTGCATTGCCTCAATACACCCATACATTGTGTAGTGATCGTGTCAGGATATTTTGCGTATGTATCACCTCAACCAGACCAGACCACTGGTTAAGTAAATTGTGCTACAAATATTGATCATTTCCTTGCAGTAAGAACATCCAAATCCTCTCTTTCAGTTATTTTGAAAATATAACATTCCTAACTATAGCCATCCTATTGTGCCATGTAACATCAGAATTTATTCATTCTAACTGTCACTTTGAGCCATTGTCATCTCTCCCTGTTCTCTTCTTTGCCCTCCATTTCCCAGCCTCTGATAACCACTGTTATACTCAGTACTTCTGTGACATTGGGTGTTTTTTAGATTCCACAAATGAGTGAGATCACACAGTATTTGGCTTTATAAGCATGACTTATTGCACTTAACATAAGGTCATGTCTAGAGCATTCAGGCTTCTGCAAGCTGCAAACGTTTATCCTTTTTTACGGCTGAATAATATTGATGTATCACCTTTATTTTATGCATTAAGAGTTGATGGAAACTTTGGTTGATTCTATTTCTCAACTATTGTGAGCAGTGCTACAATAATAAGAATGCAGATATCCCTTTATCAGATTGTTTTTATTTCCTTCAGATAAAACCCCAGTAGTAGGATTGCTGTCATATGGTAGTTACATTATTTTCGAGGGGTTTCTATACCATTTTCCATAATAGTTGTACTAATTTATGTTTTTACTGATAATGAATAAAGTTTCCCATTTCATCACATCCTCATCAGTATTATTATTCATTGCCTTTTTGATAATATAAGCTTTACTGTCTTAGGTCCCATTCTAGAACCAAAGAATAGAAAGAGGAAGGATTATGTAGAAAATAAATAAAATGATGTACAAAGAATACTATGGAAGGGTGCAGTGGTGAGGGGTTGGGCGGAGGCCTGCTTTGAAGCCTCTTTGAGGAGGTGATCCTGACACTGACCTGATAACAAGGAGTGAACAGTGTGAAGACCTGATTGGAGACTGTGCTAGGTAGAGAGATGAATCACAGCAAAGGTAATGAGGGTTGGATAAATAACTGCTAAAGTTCACTGAATGGGGCTGAATAGACATAATCTGAAGCAAACAAGCTCTGGAGACCAGATGGAGCCATTCATATTTCATGCCTACATGGAGGAACACCATTGGAGGGCTTTGATCTGGGGAGAGTGATCTAAGTTGTTTTACATTAAAAATATACTCCCCCAAAATATCACTGTAGATGCCCTTTGAAATATAGAGGTCAAAAGAAAAAACAAAGAAATCAGCTAAGTGGCTTTTTCAAGTTCCCTTTCATTCAGCAATACTACTTTTGGTAATTTATAAGATGGAGATGATGACATGGAAAGAATACTATAGGCAAGGTCATTGCCCTATGGTTTTTTGGGTTTTTTTTTTGCATTATCTTTTGAGATAGGGAAAGACTAGAGACAACTCAGTTGCCAGAAGGGTAGACCACTGGTTAAGTAAATTGTGCTACAGCCATATGATAGAATAAATAGCATCAATCTGAAAAGCTCTCCAAGATGAATGACAAAGTGAAGGGTACAACGAGCAGAACAGAAAGCACCATGTGCTAATGTGTGTGCAAAACCAAAAGGACACAGATGTTTTATACTTGTATGAAGATTGTGAAGGACATCCAAGTAATAATTAACATTTGGTCATCTATGAAATATAGGTGTGGAACTGCAGCAATAGAGGACAGAGATGCATATGTTTTAATATAGATTGATTTTCAAACACATGTACTATCTTAGACACAATTGAAATAGAAAATAGGACTTTATTGCAATCCATGAGAAAGAAGGTAGGGATTCCAGGTACTGACATTGGACATTCAGAGATATTAATAGAACTGAGATATGTTTTTTAGGTTAAGTCTGTGAAACTTGATTAGGAGAAGGTTGGTTGTGAACCAGGAGAAGTAAAAAAAGTTGATTCATCAGACAGAAACGAGAAACAATGGGTTGGGACATTTCCTGAGTTAGTAGGCAAGGGAAAATGAACAGTCCTTCTGTGTGTGTGGTCCTGGAATTGAATCCAGGGCCGGCTAGTTGGCTAAATTGTTGAGTGTGGGCTTGAATCAAATCCTTCTGCGCCAGTCTCCCAGAGTGCTATGATTACAAGCATGTTCTACCATGTTTACCTCAGAAGTCCTTATTAATCTGTTACATTTGAGATGATCAAACATCAGATAAGTGGAGACTGGGGAGGCAATGGAATATGGAAGTCTAGAGATTAGAGGAAATGTGGCTTCTAGAGATACACAGATGAGAGGCATCAGCACAGAGATGTTTAGTAATGCAGATGTTTAGTAATGTTTAGGAATTCAGTGAGTTCGCTCCTTGGATGAGGAGTGTGGGTAAAGTAGCAAAGGATTCCCTAGATGGAGTTCTTTTAACATCTTGAGTTGAGCAGCTGAGAAGGATTCAAGTAAATAGGGATTGAAAGCTTAGACTGCGAAGGTGGGAGGAAAGTTACGATTTTGTGGAGACGAGGAAAAATGAATATTTGAACAAGGGAATGGCTATTGATGTCATGTGCCACTGATGACTAAAACAAGAGTTTAAGTAAGTATTCAGTGGTATTTACCAATAGGACAGCCTTTGTTGGTTTAGACTTGGCTCCATAGTCCATTGCTTAGTATTCTATCATATGGTTGTAGCACTCCCATATTCTGCTGGTTTGATGAAAAGATATAAAATGGAAGGCAAAGAAGAATACAGAGTGACACAAAATCACTCTTTTTAGGTGGTTTTCTTTGAACTAAAAAGGAGTAAGAACTATCAGAGGAAAGTGATTGAATTTTTATTCCTTTTCCATAAGATGAGAAATAATGGGTGAGTTTGTGCCAGTGGGAATAGGAGAGAAATCATGGGTCAGGAGGAGAAATAGTAATTCTGGGAGCCAAGACAAGACCAACCTTAAAGAAAGAAAAGAGATGAGACCCAGATCCTTGTAGATGTTCCTCTCTAACTCCACTGTCAACTCACTGCAGTCAAGTGAATGAGCTTGCTTTTGCCTTAGTTTTCCTAATCTGAAAAAATGGAAAATTTATATTGCATACCCCATAAGATGAAGTCAATAGTGATGCCTGAATACTCTCAGTAAATATTAGCTGCTTTTGTTATTTCATTCTATATGTTTCCCAAATATTCTATATTATGTATTGGATACAATAATGATAAAATATATAATAATGGCACATCTTATAGTCCCAGGCCTATGTGATGAACAGAAATGTAGAAGTGACCCCTCCCACTTTAAGACTTCTTCAGGACTGAGAAAAAGCAAAACTTTAGAATAATGAATATCTACAAGATTCCAGCCTCAGATTGCTGAGGGGCTGGTAACTCTCATTAATACACAGTGGAGAAAAGGGAAGGAATGTTGCCAGCCTTAGATGGAGTCCTATGGGAAATTCGTCTTCCCATTTGCAAAGAACAGGTCTTGGTTGTCTATCTGCAGCACCTGTGCCCTTGCATGTGGTGCAGTAGTAGGAGGCGATGCTCCCTATCTCCTGGGAACCCATGTGTTTGTGTGGGCTCACAGGAAAGTTGTGGAATCAGAGTCTGTTTCTGAGGCAGGCTTCTGGGACATCTGTATTGCTGGAAGAAAGGCAGATTTTATTGGGATGCTACGTGGGCCTGAGTGCTGAATATGTTGACTTTATCTTTTAATAATGCATTTCATTAGGAACAGGAGCTATTGATGCACCTGGCAAATAAAGTGCATTCTCCACAGGCTGCCTCACTCTTCAGTAGCTTCTTAAGTGGAAGCAAAAAAAGCAGCACTCAACAGCTGTTGCTCTTATTAAAAATTGTCCACTGGGGATACTGGGGAAGGGGATCAGAAGAGGGGACGGTGGAGAATGAAAGGGAACAAAGTCTCCCTGGGCTTTTGCTTTGAGGCAGCCACTTTACATGGCTAAGCTCATCTCCTCTTCTCAGCGACTGTCAGCGTAAGCAGCCCATTAATACAAGTGAGGAAGCTCCGAGAGGTTTTGTAACTTACCCAAAGTTGCACAGCCCATCAGTAGTCCGTCAACATTCAAAGTCAAGGTTTTCTTCCTGTATTGAGGTGATGGTCTTTCATACCAGGGCTCCTCAACCTCAAATAATTAGTATTTTGAGCTGAGTGATGATTATGAGTGTTGAGGAGAGAGATGCCACACTGTGTGTTGTAGAATATTTAACAGCATTCTAGTAGCATCACTCGCCATCACTGGCCATGATAACCAAAACTTATCTCAAGATATTGCTGAATGTCCCCAGCAGGGTGGTGGTGGTGGGAACAAAATCTGCCTAGGTTCACAAGCAGAAGAATATATCATGCTGCCTAAAGATGCTGCTACAGTTCATGGCTGAAGTAGCTTTCCAAATTATGGTCATATATCATACTTGTGGGTGCCATGTTCATTCAGTCTCTCATGCACACCTTCATCTATCCCATTGTGTGTCTGCTCTCAGCCAGGTATTCTGCTGCCCAGTATGGAGAGGACAGGAAAGGTGCATGGGCCCTGTGTGTGTTACAGGTGATGTGGTGGGGCACATGGACGCATAGGCAGACAGCCGCAGTGTGGTAAGTGTGATGCCAGTGGTATTTCGAAGGACAGTTTCACTCCTACCTTGGGATGGGGTCTGGGAGAAAGAAGAACCTATTTGTTATTCAAGGTCCACAGGTTGATTTAAAAGATAATCCTGTTTTATGGGCTTTGCTGAGAAATTATTCTGAGTTCCTAGTGAATGAATCTTCAGCGATCCAGCTGACAGGATTCACTTTTCAATTTTTATTGTGATGTAACATACATAGAACATGGTGCATACTTCTTACCTGTAATACTTAATTGACTTTTTCTTTTCTATACCGGTAGAACCACTGTTCAAGGTCAAGGTACTGAATATATCTATCACCCTAGAAGTTCCCTTTCTACCTCTTATTAATCAAGAGAAACCCCCTTGCAACAGTAAACATCAGGCAACTTCTAGCACTAAATTCATTCTGTCTGATGAATTTTGTATATAAATGTTTTGTATATAAATTTTGAATTTTGTATATAAGTGCTTTTCACCATACCTTGGGGTTGTGTCTCAATCACCCCATTGTGAATTGAAAATAACATATGTAAAAAATACATTTAAGACACATGATCCACTAAACACCATAGCTTACCAACACAGGACACTGTAGGTTGTGGATTGTCTCTATTATATGATTGACAGTAATCACCGAGGCCCACTGCCTCACACACCTCCAGCCCCCAAAGCAATAAAATTCAAAATTAAAAGTATGATTTTATTGAATGCATGTCACTTTCACAGTACTGTAAATCAACAAATGATTAATTAAATTGTTGTAGTTGGAGACCACCTGTAAATAGAATCATTCATTGTGTCTTTTGACTCTGTCTTATATTTCTCATCATTACATTTGTGAAATTCATCCATACTATTACAGGTAGTGGTGTTTTATTCATTTTTTTATTTTTTATTTAAGAGAAGGAAAAAGAAAAAAAACCCAAAAAAATCAGAAAGAGGGTAACAGCAATACAGAATTCAGAAGGGGAAAGAAAAAAAAAAAAGAACAACAACCACAACAACAACAACAAAAAAACAAAAACAAAAACACTAAGAAATCGCCACTTGATAGGTTACATACTATCATCATTGGAAATAGTTGTTCAAGTCAGAAAGTGAAAGCATACAAAGTACACATTCAAACAATGAGCCTGTTAATGGTTCTGCTCAACATTCTAACAAAAACAGTAGTATGGTCATCTATCTT